>ML681981.1:49182129-49240543 GCA_007922195.1 Podocnemis expansa
GGTAGCCACCTCTGAGGCATGGCCCGCAGCCCCACGCCCTTCTCCACGGCCACCACGGGTCCGGGGGCTCCAGCGGCAAGGGACAGTCAGGTCCCAAGGTCCTGGAGGGCAAAGTGTGTGCTAATCCATCACATGGCAAAGTTCAGGTTGTCGAGTGCCGTTGCCTGGGACTTGAGGGCTGTCGCCTGGCACTCAAGGGCCACTGCCTGCCTCTCCAGGGCCGCCATGATGCGGTTGTTGGCATTGGCGGCATGCTGGAGCTGCTGGATGGTGGTGTCCTGGCGCCTGACCTGTTCCATGCGCCAGCCCTGGGACAAGTCTTCGGGTTGCTGGCCGAGCTGGAGCAGGCTGGCCAGGATCCCGTCCTGGGTCTGGTGGGCTCTCCTCCTGGGCCTTGCGGTGGTTGGCAGGCTCGCAGGAGAAGGCCAGCAGGTGGGTGGACGAGCTGCAGAGCAGAAGGGAGAACAGTTACTGTCAACCTACTGGCCTTGGTGTGCAGCCTGTGAGCTGCAAACACCCTTGCTCTGACAGCCAGCAGGATTCCCAATCTGTGTGCTGTGTACACTGCACTCAAGGGGCATGTGGCCTCGTGGCCCACAGTAGTGAGCTGTACTCAGCAGCATGTGACCTGGGAAGTCTCCCGAGGCCATGTGACAGCAGTGCTGGCTGCAGGCTCTCTGCCCTGCCTGCTGCCACGTCTGCCTATTCCCATCTCCGTGTTGAGGGACCCCCATCCTGCTTGGACCTGGGACCCTGTCTCCACATGCCTCCCTGCCACCTGCATCCACGGGAGAACCTGTGCACTTCCCCCGGGCCCGAGCCCCACTGTCCCAGGGCTGTGCCCCCCTGGGGACCCATGCCTTGCACTCCTGGGCCTTCCGGCTTAGGGGGGAGAACACTCACCGACTGGCATGCCTGATGTCTGCCTCAATGTGCCCTCCAGGGTGGCTTCTTCCTCCTCCGGCTCCTTCTCGGGGCTGCTGGTGCGCTCCTCCCCTGCAGGGATGAGCTCCAGGCTGGCAGGTGGAGTGCTGCTGGGCTGGCTGGTCACGCCAATGTCCAGCGGTGCCTCTGGCTCTGAGGGGGCCCCCTCCGGTGATACAGCCAGTGTGCAGGGCTCACCGGAGTCCACCGGCTGAGATGGTAAGCCACCGGGCTCCTGGCCCAAGAAGGTGTGGAGCTCATCATAGAAGGGGCAGCTGGTGGCAGCTGCTGCCCTGTGGAGCTGCCTGGCCTTCCTGGCCCAGGCATACTCCTATCCCAGGCTTTTTCCTTTTGAGCGCACCTGCTCTGTGGTGCGCTCATAGCCGTCTGCTGACAGGGCCTTGGCGATGTGCTGGTACACATCAAGGTTGCAGTGACGTGCCTGGAACCGTGTCCTGATATCCTCCCTTGCCCAGATGCGCAGGAAGGCGAGGGTCTCATCCTGGTTCCAGATGGGTGCCTGGCGTCGCCCTTGTGTCCGAGCACCTCGAGCCTCTGCCATCATATGCTGTGCTGTGTATAAGCAGCACAAGGGACCAGGCTGGCAGGGCACTTCCTGGCCCCTGAGCAGCCTGGAAGGAAGAAGGTCAACTCGCGCTGGAATCAAAATAGCCATTGTTTCAAAACAACATGTCCTAACGCCATTGTTTCAAAACAACAGCTATTTCAATTGCATGCGAGGTTTAATGCTTTCAAAACAACGGCCATTATTTCGAAATGACAGGGTCCCGTCATTTCAAAATAACGAAACATCTTTCGGACATACCAGGCGTTATTTCAAAACAACAGCTGTTGTTTCGAAATAAAACCCCTGTGTGAACACAGCCTTTGAGCAGAAACAGTTGAGCACTCCTACTTCAGTATTTAGCCTTCAATGTTCTCTATGCCATAAAGGAACTGAGATATGCAACTCAGCTTCCTATGGGGGCTCTGTAAAGTTGACTTTTCACTGCTTTTACCATGCTGTGTTTCCTTAGGCAGCTGTGTTAGAGGCACTTGTTTACTTAAGTCCATCCCTGGGCTTCTGAATTGATTATATAGGCCCAGCTGTGCTTTGATAGCAGGAACATTGTATGGTAAGGGTCTATCCTCCACCTTTCACATGCTCCTCTGGTAGATTTCTATCTGTCCACAGCATAGCCTAGCCACTGTTAGTCAGAGCAGTCAAGAACCATGCAGGGGACTGATGCAAAACAGGGCTTCTCAGTTACTTGCCTACAACTTTGCTATGTGCAGAAGGAAAAGCAACCAGCAAAGAGGCCATTTAAAATGGAGCAAGCTGAAGGACTGTTGTATTCAGGGGAACATTAGAAAATCGACCATGCATCTGGGAAATAGGCTGGAAAGAATCCCATTGAGCTACGTTCAGTGGAAGAACAAGGGTCATCTCTGTTCTATGGTCTGTGAAATTAACTATCGCTGAAGAATATTGAAAGGGTAACAAGAAAATGAGTAGGCATGGTTCTGTTTCCCAGAAAAAGGCCCTGGCAGTTGCAAATGACTGAAGCAGTGCGGCCCTGTGCAAAAACACAGGCCCACTCCCTGATCTAGAGCTTACAGAGCTGTAGGATCTTTCATGTTGATAAAGGTTATGTAAACCTCTACCCCACAAGCTAAAGGAATGACACAATTAGATAGTAGGCTCATAGTAGACCTCACCTGAATCAACCTGTAAAGGGCAACATTGGTCACTCTTGCACAGATGCAGGTTGGTAGTACAAAACCGAATTTATTTCATTCTCCCCCAGTTCATAGCATAGACTCACCAAGCATCAGGGTTAGAGCCATCCAGGATTTTCCAAATTTGGAATTTTTTTTCACAAGAATTTTGACTGATCCCTCCAAAAAGGAGGTAAAAATGTCATTGACATTTTCCCCATACTCTTCTCCCTGCCCCATTTTGTAGTGTTGCTAACTCTCATGTTTTTATCATGAGTCTCACAATATTTGGTGGTTTTTCTCCAAGCCTTGGCTCCAGGAGTCAGGTGATTATAGGACATTCTTGGTTTTCTTATTTAAAGAAAAAAAAATTCTAACCATTGTGATTTCAGACAAAAGCTTGAAAGCATGAGTCCTAAAAGCTCAACCCACAGATAGCAAAAAGAATTCAACATCTACTATTGGTGTTTTTAACCAAAAAAAAAAAAATCTTGTAATTTTTTAGCCAGACTTGTGATTTTGGGGGGCTTTGGTTGGTAATGCTGCATTTTATGACCAACTTGAATCATGATGTTGTGTCTTGAATGCACAAAATCAGCTCAGACTTTGAAGGAAGCGTGCAGGCTTTTTAATCAGCAAAGATCTAACATAAAGCACAAGATTTGTACAACAGAATGATGCACAAGAGTTTCTGGCCATTGGGGTGTGTGAGACACTGGCATTTTTTAAAAAACCCAAAAAGGAAATGTTTTGCAGTTAGTTTTACATTATTTAAAAGTAGCCAAATTTTCCCCCTTCCCTTTTAATTGAAATGATAGGATTCTGTTGAGGAGTGTTTCTGAAATGATCTTGTGGGGTTCTTTTCTTAAACCAAACAAAAAGTGTTTCCCAGTTCCATCATTCCACTCAGGCTTCATCTGCACTTGGAGATGAGTGTGATTCCCAGTTCATGTGGTCGTAGCTCTGGTATTACGGCTCAGGCTATCATGCTAAAACCAGTAGTAGCTCACAGCAGCATGGGCGAGCTGTTGGTCTGAGTACAATCCAGCCTGACCCCTGGGAATGTACTGGGGGGGGGGGGGCTAGTCCCAGCCACTGCCTTGTGTGCTAGACAGAGAAGAACTAGTGTAGGTACATCTGTACAAGTTGGGAAAACCTCCTTATGTGCGTGGAAGGATGATTTAGAGCAGCCCTGGAGGAGAGCAGAGAGGGTGGGGCAGGAGGCGCGAGTGGTTGATGCACCGTATTCCCCCATCTCTCCAGCACTTCATGCCATAGGTACTCTTGCTGAAGGGAGGTGAGTTAGAGCAGCCTGGGGGCTGCCCTGGCATACACAAAGGGTCACATCAGTTTCCAGCAGTCCCAGTGTGTAGGAGCCATCAGCTATACCCCTTAATCCCTGTACTGTCATCATGCGCCTGCATGCTTGAGCTGGGAATGTTACAGATGTCAGCTCCTGCCAACCCCTTTGCTCTGGGGTGAGGGCGAGGTGCCCCACTCTCTGGGCCACTTTAGTTGCTGCTTTCAGCAAATCCACTCTGGGTTGTTGCTCAGCACATACTGTGTCAGGAAATTCTCCATGGCTTGGTTTACCAAAAACCCTTGGCTTAAAAAAACCCAGAGGCATTCTTTTCCCCCAGCCAAAGGGCTCTGGGTTACTGGAAGCTTTTAGAAAGTGATCTTATTTCTGTCTCTGAAAACAGTCTGCATGGAAGTGAGATCTGTCACCAGACCAGCCAGATCCTGCCCTCGCTTATGCCTTGGGTACCCCAACTGGGAGTTGCTGACATTTCCCCAGTGATTTGCATGTTTAAGGCTCAGCTGAGGTTTGAAGTTGACTTCACAGGAATGGCTGAATTTAGCCTGGATTTTTCTCATTCCTCAAAACTGGAGTGAACGGAAGAGCATCGGCAAAGGCTTCAACAGCATTGAAGACTGGTTGGTTAGGAGTTTAACACTGGCATCCATGTCTCCTGGGTCCTATTCAGAGCTCAGCCACTGACTCCCTGAGTGGGAGCGTGAGTGAGTCTTGGAGGCCAGAATTTTCACCTGAGATCTTGGGTGTGTCAGTTACAAGCACCCTGATTCTGGCCACTTTGGGGCTGGGTTTCAAAGCGGTTGAGCCCCCCACTGACTTGGATGGAGTTGTGGGTGCTCATCATTTTACAGATGCAGGCTACAAGTGTCTCGGCATTAATGCGCCAAATGAGCGGTTGCTTTTTCAATGTTGGCTTTAATTGCTCTGCGCCTCAGTAGTCGTATCAGAAAAATGGTTACAGAAGAGGTGGGAGGCTTGTCTGTCAGGCACTTGGGACCCCTGTGGTGAAAGAGGCTATGGAAAGACAAAGGGTTATTAATTGCCAATCATTATTTCCAGGCTGCTGCCCAAAGGGGCTTGGCAGTTTGGATAGAGCCGATGTGTCTGGTGACAGCACATCCATGTCACTTGCTGGCTGGCTGTGGAACCATGCTGCTCAGAACTCATTCTAATTAGCTCTTTTCAAGTCCCTAATAGAATTTGAGCCTGATTACCTGCCACTTGCTGGGATACATGTGGTAGCCACCCTGGTAGCAATTGACAGAGCTACAGGGTCAGCTGGGACTGCATTCATCAGAGACCTCTGCCTGCATTGGGATCCCACGTTCTGCCCTTAACCACTGTGGTGCCAATGGCCTTCATAGGCTCCTGAAACATTAAAGACCCAGGGGACGTTACCTGCCACAATAGAGGATCTCCGGATGTCACTTCCAGCAGGAGCTTGTTGCAGTGGTAATCAACATCTCAAAAGCTGGGCTTAACTGTAACGGGCACCATAGGAATCAAAGATCTGTGGCAAGTGGCCAGTTGCTCTGTTGCTGCTGCAGCTTTCCAGATGTGCTGAGCCCGCAGCTGGAAACATCTCATCTGTGACTTAATGAGCTTCCTGGCCTGCAAAGCACTCACAGGCTGGCATGGCCTCTCTCAGGCCATCGTATGTTATTTCTGACTTGGAAAAGGAATCTGCAAGTGGGCTTGGCAGCCTCCCTTGGTCCTGGGTATATCTAGGGATAGATGGCTGTGGAAACCAAAAGCATTCTCTGTAATAATAGCTCGCTCTTGAACCTACTGAGAATGGAGAGCTAAGAGCATGCTTACAATGAGGCCTGCATTCTAGGTACAGAAGATGTCCCCCCTTTGAACAGGACACCCTGCGGGAAGCCAGGCACCATCTCCACTTGTTGCTGTTGCAGTGAATGGCTCAGCAGGGAATGACCCTGCAGCAGGACGTTATGTGGCTCAAAACAGCCGTGTAGATATAGGAAGCAGAGCCCATTAAGGGGATTTCTCTTGAGATTCAGGCACAGGGATCTCGACTCACCTACTCTGTGCCTCACTGTCTCTACTGCTGTGCATGCCGATCTTAGCTATGCCCGTATTCCCCTGTGAGTGTAGATGTAGCCCTGAGCACATGGGTAAAGCAGTGTGCTTGGGGATTCCAGGTCAATTTCTGGCTCCGCCACAGACTGCCTGCATTACCTGGGGCTTGTCACTTCACACCTCAGTCTTCTTGGCTAAAATGAGGTAATAAAACATCCCAGGAGGGTCGAGAAGATGCTCCCATTAATGATGGTTGTGAGGCACTTGGTTACTTGGGGAAGGGGCCATGTACACAGCTAGGAACCTCTGCCTGTCTTTTTAAATCCCTGCTGGTGCATTCCAGCACAGAGCTGGGCTACCCGAATCTGACGGCCCCGCTGAGGAGGCAGCAGGCCGGACTCTGAACGAATGCCCTGAGGCAGCCAGGCTAAGGAGTAGGAAGGCAGGATTTTTATCTAGTCCTTTATTAATACCCCCCCCACACCTTTAGCTAGCCCCCCCACACCCCCGTCACAAACCTCCCCTGCCTGCATCTGCCAGCAAGGAGAGACTCTCGTCCACCAGCTCATTGTCTTAAGCTTCCCAGCAGGCCTGCACTGCAACTGTGCAGTCTGACGCCGGCTTTCTTAAGTGCAGTGCATGCAAGCAGTCATGGTCCTGGTCCTGGTCCTCAGCCTGTTGAAATCGATGTACAGACACCCTGACACCCCACCACTTGCATAGGGTGGGCTTTGAAGCAGACCTATAGATCAAGATGTTTGAGTGCCTGATTTTTAACATGCTGAGCCTGCAAACGCACATGCATCTGTGCACTATCACATGTGCGGATCAGGTATTGGCCCGTGGCTGTGGCCAGTTGTGCATGTCACTGGTCACGCACGAATACGCAGCTCAGATGCACAGTCACAGTAATTGTGCATGCAAATGGGGTGCACAATTACACCTGCAGGCTTATGCATACATTTCCAAATCCAAAAAGGACCCTCAGTTTAGAATTATAATCCTGCAGAAACTGAGCTCCACTTACATGAGTAAGGCTAGTGTGTGGGTGGTGAGTGTTTTCTATCTACTGCTGGGACCGTAGATCCTCCAATGTGCATGGCAGTTTTGTGCCTAGGCACTTTGAAATAGAGTGGTGTGAGCTGGGGTCTTTTCTGTAGGTCGCATTGTGACAAAAGTTGTCTGGCTTTTATGTACATGTAATGTGATGCTGGTGTCTTCTGCCCTTAGTCTGTGAGTCTAGACCAGAAAAACTGGGACTGGATTTCCAAGTAACACTTAGCTCTATGCCTGGTTCCAGTTTCTTGTATTTGTTTGAACTCTTCCTGGTTGTTTGGCCAGTTTCCTTTCATGTTGCTCTCCACCAGAGAGGCAGGTCCCCTCTGGGTCTGCCCATGGTCACTGACAGGCAGCCCTGGGCACAAGAAGGAAAATGACTTCTCCTTTGGTGTTAGTAAGTGTAATGGCAGCCCAGGATCCCTTCCATTGACACGCAGCAAGGCTCCAGGAGCAGCAATGTGGGAAGCCAACAATCGTCTGTGTTCTGTGGGGTGGGCCTCAGGCCATCTGTGATCATGCTTCTCCCACCCCTGTTGTCATGAGGTCCTGATGCAGGAAAGCACTTAAGCATGTGCTGCCCCCAAGTAAGGTGCTCTCCTGAATTGGGCCTTTTTAGGAAGGTGAGGCCTGTCTCTTACCATGGGCATCTCTAGACCAGGACAATGGGATGAATTTAAAAGGCATTAGCTGGAGCACCTGACGAAGTGGGATTTTCTCCCATGAAAGCTCATGCGAAAAATAAATCTGTTAGTCTTTAAGTGCCACACGACTCCTTGGTTTTTTTGCTGGACTAGACTAACACGGCTATCCCTTTGGAAATTAATAATAGGATCACCTTCAAGCTGCCCTGCAGTCTTTCATGTCCTTACTCTCACTGCACCCTTATAAGACAGAGATGTGCCATGATCCCTGTTTGTGTTCCACTGAACCAGCTCCTTTTGTTTAGGAAGACGCACAGTAATAGTTCAGAAGGGGGTGAAATTGATTTATTAGTTAAAATGCACCAGGGAAGAAGCACATCTTCATTGTTAACTATCAGCATCTCTTAGCTCTGGCCTTTAAAATTCCCTTTCTCCACTTCTGTTTCTCAGACCCTGTTTCATAATGTGCAGATTGGAATTACCAAGAGCCACCTCACCAATCATTCAAAAATAATTACCCAGGAGAAAATGCTTCTTAAGTTAGGAGGTATTTAAAATGCCAAATCTCTGGGAGGACAGAGGAAGAAAAACCCAGAACCTTTATGATGACTATTTTTAGAGCTCTGAATGAGATGTAATAACTGAACATGCAAAAAGAAAATGATTAAAAGCACAAGCTGCAACCCAGTTGCCACTATTTTAAACCTCTCACGTTTTCCTTTATGTCTGGTAAGCTTTTCTGTCTTTTGAACACAGAATCAAAGCCCAGCCAGCAGTTATCTTTAGGAAGAGTTATTCCAATCCTACTTGGTTTAAGTGACAAGGAGTTTCATTGCTCCACTAATTTCTAGCCCTTACGCTGCTACGGGATAATCAGTGCAATTCCGGGGAAAGCAAGGAAGGTTTTAATGAGCCCTGACATGTTCAGCGCACAGTCAATATGAAGCAATGCAGTGCAAGGAAGCTTTTGGCAAACACTGACTCAAACAGATCATGGTTCCTTGAAACTGCATGCTAACGGCCCAATCCTGACACCATTCCTAGGCAACGTGAGCAGCTGCCCAGCACCTCTTCGGATCAGCTCCTTCTTTGTGAAACAATCACACCCCAAACTGTTTTGTTACCTGTTCTGTGAATGAATCCATGCAGAGCCATTCATTGATTTTCAGTGGACCTGGCATCAGGCTCTGAGTGTAGATTGAATTTTTAGAGAGGTAGATGCAGGGGCTTCTAGCCTGGGGAGTCCTGGTTCCTTTCAGTCACTGTTCAGTAAAGTCAAAGTGTGTGTGTTTTTTTCTAATAACTGCCTATTCTCCTTTTCTTTTGGGTTGGTGGATAATATTGACTAGTTATTTCTATTCTTTTGACTTGACTATCTGTGCTTCCAAGTAAAAGTATCAATGACATTTTATTTTTTAAAAAGCCATTAATAGAGAGTGAAGACCAGTGTAGACATACTGTGTATATAAGATACATTCACCCTCAATAAAAGCCCACTGGACATCAATAAAGATAAAATAGTGATGATTTTGGCCTATTTATTGACAGATACACAAATGAAATTACATTATTCCCAGATGTTAATTTACTAAAAATAGCATGGTGGTTGGTAGCTACATGGTTTTTTAAATTTTATTTATATGGATTATATAGATATACTAATGGGTTGTTTTATTTTAGAGTGCCCAAATTGTAAAGGGATGCTTTCAGTTTAAATTCTACTGTAGCATTTAAAGGTAAAAAACAAAGGCTGTGTTCACACGTAAACTCTTATTTCAAAATAAGTTATTTCAAAATGAGTTATTTCGAAATAAAATCCTTATTTCAAAATAACTTAATTCAAAATAAGAAATTGTTAATTCGAAATAAGGGAAACCCTCAAAGTGAAATAGCATGTCCGGACACAGGACTTGCTATTTTGCTTCAGGAGAGGGGCAACATGGGAGGTGTGGCAACATGGCCCCCTCCCTGGGTCATGCCCCCGCTCAGTATATAGAAAAAGAAAGGCATCCTGGGAAGGAGAAGGGCAAAAGTGTTATTTCAAAATAATCATTATTTTGAAATAACACATCCAAATGGCATTATTTCAAAGCAACCATTTTGAAATAACTGCTATTTCAATTGCAACCTAGGTTTTATTGTTCCAAAACAACGGACGTTATTTTGAAATGACGGGGTCCCATCATTTCGAAATAAAGAAACGTCGTTCGGACATGACAACTTTTATTTCGAAACAACGGTCATTGTTTCAAAATAAAAACCTCATGTGGACATAGCCAAAGAGTTCATAAAGTTTCAGCCCATCAGAAATTTTCCCAGGACTTAAAACAAAAATCCCTGTGAAAACAACTAAAACAAATAGGTGTTCTCTTCCCCTGTTCCCTCCTCAAAAATAGTGGTATTATGAATCTTTAAATGAAATAGGCTATAAAACAGATTTTCTTTGCTTTTCATTGCATAAATCAAGAGAAATGCAGGAAGTGTACGAAGGGGCAACTGGAGTAGACTTTTAAACTTCTTTTAATCAAAAGTGCTGCTATTAGGATAAGGAAAGACGTGTACATACAATACAAGATTTTTAAGTTGTTGGTATCCTTCTAAATAATTCGTCACATTTTATTTAAGACGTGGAGTAGCAGATGAAAGAGTTTTGTGAAGCAAACATTGGCAATGTAGGCATTCTGCACTGTGGTGAAAATGACCAAGAAACAAGTTTTAGTGGCTTTCAGAAGTCCTCCCCTCCCCCCAGCACCAGAAACCACATGCAATAAGCACATCCTAGGTGGTCATAGAAGCTAAGGAATTGAATTATACATGTGATTGTTACACTGGGATAAAAGCTTCTTTGAATAGTTCTGATTGATCTGGCTAGATTCAAAGCAAGGGCAGATCCTGCTGTTCCAGTATTTATACCTTTTGAAAAGCCAATTTGGTGAAAAGCTTAACAAGAGACAAACAAGTGGATGGCCATATGGGAAGGCACAATAATGGTGTATTATAAATACTGTGCAGATGTGAACCAAAGTGAGGGCATAACTCCATACGGTGCATTGCTGATCTGCAGTGGGTCCAGGAATGACAATAAGATTTGCGGGTTAGGCCATCTGAGAGATTTCAGGGAAGCAGTAAGGGTGGCACCAAGGAGAACTGGATTTATTCAGATCACTGGCTTCTTAAAAAGCAGCAAAGCAGCTGGGAACAGCTGTCCTGGTTGGTATGAATATGAGGTTACCACAGCTGACAACTCTGATATCTTGCCTTGAAAGGTTTGACCTCACCGTACTTAAGAGGAAAATAATTCCTTTTCCACACTGGCAGAGGCATAGAGGTAGGTGGGGTATAAACCTAAAGCAAAAATGCAAACGCTGTATTGAATTTAAGCTTTATCCAAATGCACTTTACAAACTGTTAGCGGGCCGGAATTACTTGCCTCAAAGATACAGTGTGAAAAATATCCTCTAATTTCTCTCTCAATAAATATCACATAAAGTATATACTAACCACAGGCTGCTGTATTTTTTACACAGGCCCATTGATACTATGTATAAGAAGCTACCAGCCTTACTTACGGGTGTAATGATTGCACAAACAAGTAACCCTGTCGGTGACCCTTGTTTGATTAGAGATTGCAGGATGTGGCCTGTAGTGCATTGAGAGGCTAAATTCCTCAGAGCCTGTTAAGGACTCCGAGATCTTAGGAAGGAGCAAAATCTGACGTATCAATAGTTCTTAGTTGCTCCAGTTCAGTCTGATTGATCACTGCCTGCTCTGAGTGCTTGGAATGATTTGCTTCAGTCCTAACCAGTAACATTTTGACATCTGAGATCGGAGTTGTGCACCAATAATCTTTTCCGAGGAAATGTCACAATCAATATGTCGATCATCCCAGTCGCTCTCTGTCAGACTCCATACCCAACTGTATTTTTCACGACACAGTGCGGTGCATGGCCTTTAAACTACCCAGCTGTCTGACAAATCAAAGAGTGTGGCAGAACCTGGCAGTAGCTGCCCATCACTTTAACTGAGGCGGCAGTAATTCAAACAGATTTCTGGGATCCCCTTTGATTATACATTATGAATACATTTGGACTGATGTTTGGGGGGCTGAGGAAGAACACAGGGGCAGGAAAGACTGCTCTGCATTTGTACCTTGGTACTTACAGTGGGGAAGGATATTTATTACTTTTGGTTTATATCTGACTTTTTCCATAGGTTGAGCAAATAGATCTCACTAAATTTGTTAGTATTTAAAAATGCCACCAGACTCCTTGTTTGTTTTGCTGAACTAGATTAACACGGCTACCCCTTTGGAACTTGGCATCAATCCCAAAGCAATTCTTTTAACCCCTCCCCACTTTTTTTTTGATGCCCGGCATACGTATGACCTTGTAAAGGTCAGAGAACCAAGTTTCGTTAAATACAAGGGCAGAACCATTCATGTGCAGGGCTTGCTGCATGGATGTAGATCATGGTGGGTTTATTGGGCATCATTTATTAATCTAGCAGAGAGCAGGGTGTGATTATAATGGAAACCAGTGGAAAAGACGGCATGTGGCCCTTTAAGATGAAGGGTGATGCAGTTGTTTAGGTGCTAGCTTGGGCCTCAGATCAGATCTGCTGCACACTCCCTTTTTGCTCTCGATCTTGTCCTCTTTGATGAGTAAAGCCAGGCTTCTTTGCTCCCCTCCATCTGTAGGCACCTCTGCCACAGGGGGGCTGTGCTTCAGCCTGGTCTTGGTGGGCCTATAGGCTGACAATTGAGTGTTGCTTTTACCAGAACTAGTGAGGATACAGGCTAAACCAGTGGAGTGCTCCTAGCCCTCAAGTGCCTTCCCACACTTCGCTCAGGTGTCCAGAAGGGCAGCCACACTCTTTCAAGATTCACTGGGGAAGAATCATGGAATGACTGAGTTCAGTGCAGCCCAGACAACCTGGGATGCATCTTCTGAAATCCTAGCACCGCATCTGGGGGAGCAGTGCTCTGGTGTGTTTGCTCACCCCCAGGCAGGACCACCCAGGGTACTGCTAATCTGTAGTGAAGATGTACCCCATAGATTCTCTGTGCCTCAGTTACCCATCTGTACAATGGGGATAATATCCCCACTGCACCTCATACAGGATTTGTAAGGATAAACACAGTGATGCTGAGGTAACAAGTGCAAATCAGTCTGCAGTCCATTCAGGACATGGCCTCTCTGTTCCCTCAGCCACTTAATGCAATGCCAGGTGCTGAGTTTGTGACATGGAAGCTGGAACTGAGGCCCAGTAAACTCATCTCATATAGGGGTTACCAGGCATCTTTCGGAAGGGAACAACTTTTAATCACCGCAGAGCTGGGCTGGAATACAGGGGAAAAGCTGACTTTCATTAGCAAAACCCAGAGATGGTCAATCAAGTGTAACAACACTACCCTACGATGTGAGGTAATTTTAGGGCAAGGGGCATTGTCTTTCTGTCAGGTCAGAGCTGTCATATTTTCTTCAGTAGTAACTTGTATGCACAGAAGATGGGGCGATGTTAGTGTACATCTAAGTGGAGAAGAGAAGAAAGGTGTTGTATTGAGTGTCCACTGACTTGTACTGTATATATCAGGGGTGGCCAAAATTATGGAACTCAAGAGCCACACAAGTTGATTATTAAACCTTCAAGAGCCGCACTGAGGCATATAGCTGTATGCTTTTACCTACTAAATTAATTTGCTGATGTTCTTCTGCAAGTCACACTTTTTCATTCAAGAGCCACATGCGGCTCCCGAGCCACAGTTTGGCCACGCCTTGTATAGCTAAAACATTGTTAGACACAGCAAGCGCTGGTGGTTACAGCAGGGGCCTTGCCATCATGAAACCTGGCTCTTAGTCCCACTTCTGCTACCAAATTATTGCATTGCCTTGGACAAATCTGTCCCCACTCTGTGCCGGACTTTACTCAGCTGCAAGAGCACTGACCTACCCGTGTGAAGTGCTTTGAGATCTGTGACTGACAAGGTTCTATGGACGTTCCAAGCTACATAACATTACTGTGACAGAGCCACTGATTCTGAGACCCGTTTTCCAAACCCCCCCAAGGCCTGAGAGAATTCAGCTCAGGATCTGAATTATAGGTTGGGACTTTCTCTCTCTGCCAGGCTTAAGTGAAACCTGTGTTACAACCCCCCAGTTTTTGGTAAAGAACAGATCTGAACTTGGCTGAATGTCTGTGGATAAAGCTCTGTGAGTAGTTCCACAATAAAAACCAACATTACCAGACGGCTCCCTCAGACTTCTTTGGCAGTGGATTTGTTCATTGCTGCAAAACATGCAGAAGTTTTACAAGTAACAATTTTTCTTTTAACCAGGGAAGATGCATCAACTTCACCCGGGTGAAATCAGATGGAAGCACCACTCCCTACCATCCACCACCGAAGCCTGTCTCCACCCCCTTCAACAGTGCTTCCAGAAGCCCATCTCCACCCTCTCTGCAACCTCCCACCAGACAGCCGCCTCCTGGACCGCCCCCTTCCCGAGTGCCCCCAGGACCGCCTCCATCACGCCCGCCCCCACAGCCTCTGGCCTAGAGTTCAGCAAAACCAAGATTGCTCTCTGCTGAGCATGGCATATTTATTGAGTCTTGGTTTACAGTTGAAAGATATCAGAATTTGTTGCTGGTCAGCAAAAAAAATTGCCAAGTGTCAGTTTTACTGTATAAATATATTTATGCCACACATGCTGAGTAAACATTCAGTGGATAAATCAGGAGCTGCTGGATGTAGAACAAAACCAAAAAGATCATCTAGACACAGTTGCAGCATTTAGATATATACACACACTATTCAGATTTATCAACACATCATGTTTGTATGACCTTATACGTCCTATCGTACATGAAAACCCAAGCAAGATATACATGCATAAGTGAGTTGAAAGGTGCCACCTGCAAAGAAGTTGGGTAAATGTGGTGAATTGAAAGTCAGTCTTTTTTCTCACAATGCTAACAGAGAGCAGTAATTGAAAGGGTGAATTCTCCTTGGTTTGTTCTGCGGGTGGAATTTCCCTGGACAATGATAACAGATCAAAATGAGGCTATAAGATGATGAAGTTCAGGTGACTTAGAGTGTAGGCTCTGCCGCTGTGTTTTATTTTTTTCCCTTGAGAAGATCATCATTGAAAACAAAAACTTTGGTTTTAGTTTGATTTGGCCTTTGCTCTTTATCTTCATCAGAGATGTGGGCCATAAAGGCTAGGTTTGGATTCTGGAAACCCCAGATGGGCAGATCTTTCCAGAGTTTGGAGAAAAATTTCTAGGTTTCTTTGCAATCTTTAATTTTCATTTACATAAAAAGATCTCCCATGTGGAAGAGATATATACATCCTTCATATGTGACCACCACTGTATATATGTAGAATATTTTTGATAAGTCACACATATATGGGAACACATAGGGATGGATCCCATTTCTGTTTCCCATAAACTTCAATGCTAACAGGTTTAAGCCCTTTTATGATACAGTAAAAAAAAAATCTGAGCCCTTTTATATATCACAGACCCAACCCTTCCCCACAACCCCATATAAGACACATGGGCTCCAACCCATCACTGTGGGTTTCTCTCTTGGCTTTTCTTCATGCCAAGCCAGGTGGACTCTAAGGCATGTCATGTTATCATGCCAAAGAAGAAGGATGAACCTCTGTTGTGCACAACACTAGGCGGAGACCCAAGCATGTGGGTGGAGAATATCTGACGTGGGATTACAGGGTGCCCCATGACAGGTGCTTGCAAAATGCTAGCACACAAGTGGGTTTTACCCAGATCATCCCTAGTGAATCCAAATAAATCAAGGACTTAAATTGCTCCCCCACTATGCCTTATACTGTATCAGAAAGGGTCCCTGCAGCTCCATGTTGTTGGGGTTTTTTTTAGCACCACCATTGTTCAGGGTGTTGTCATAGAGAGGACATCCAAGTGCATGATGTCTTATTGCCATGGTCTCTATATTTGTGCAGGAGAGCATATATTACCTTGCACCTGTTCTTTGGCCATATTATCCCAAGAGAAAACAATAGCAAGGCCTTGCATTTGCTCCCACTCTGAGGCTGCTGTACAACTGGAGCAATGTAAAAACTAAACGAGAATCAGGCTTGTTCTTTCCAATGGAAATGTCCAGTTGCAGAACACAATCACTAGCTCTTATTCTTCTATGCTGGTCATCATTCCATGCCTTTTGTACCGAGCAGGAAATGTTAAATGCCCTACAAGGCCAAACTGGTAAAGACACACAGACTTGTGGCATTCTACTGGCCCATAAGCTCAGCTCATGGCGATCAGTGGAACTCCACTGAAGTCAGAGGAGTAGCACCCATTTACATCAGCAGTGGCTCTGGTCCCATTGGTGGCACTGGAATTGCTCCAGATTTAGACCCGAGTTAGCAAAGCAGTTAAGAATGTGGTTTACTTGAAGTCTGTGATTAAATTACATTGACATCAATAGGACTTAAAATTGGGGCATTACTCGGCACTGAGAAGAGACCCTGGTCCATTACTTATCACTAGGCCGAATCTACTTCCCTTATGCTCCAGAGCATGGTCTATCAGGTTGGCCCATTGGTGGTAGAGGCAGGGGAAATTTTTCATGGGGGTTACTTCCCTACTCTTCTATCTGGATTGCTTCCCATCACTTAGTGCATCTGCTTGGAAAGCAGTACTCCCACGAACGGAAAGGCTGTCTGCAGCCAGTGTGACAGATAATCAGTTATCAGTTGTTTGTTTTCACTGCTTTGAATTGATAGGGCAAAATCCTGTGTCTTATTCTCCATTCCAATTATGACAAAACTCCACTGTTTTTGGTGAAGAGGACTGGATGAGCAGGGAAATATTGAGAATAGTCTACCAGTTTTCCATGGCAAGATATTTCCTTTAGCTCAGACTGGTAGTGACTGGAATTGGTATTGCCTGATAGCACTTTGGAGGCCTCTGTGAAATGAGTTTGGTGGGTCTTTGCCTTGCTTCTAGTGGACAGGTGCCCACATCACAAAAAGCATCACAGCAGTTGGCATTGACTGGCTCTCTTGTTGGCAATCTGAACAGAGGCTGATCATTAAAATGATGAAGGGTACCAAACATCCCTCCCGGCCTCAGGAACTGTCATTGAGGTCTGGCACAGTGCTGGGAAAGCTTTAGCTCTCACTGCCTGTGCTGTGTCTGCATGTGCATATAGAAAAGATTTCAGGGGTGCCCCTTACACCAACACTTTCTTTGGCAGCATGGAGGATTGAGGTACAACTGCTCCGGAGCTGGGAGCAGGTAACATGCAGGGAAAATTAGCATATGAAAATAGTTCCTCTGTATCAAGCTTTTCTGGATGGGTCAGGGTTACCTTTTGCCAAGGAGAAAAGCAGGATGCCAGATTCTGTCATCATGCCTTTGTAAATCCAGAGTAGCACCAGTGAGTCACTGCAGATGTACGCCAGTGTAAACGCCAGCAGCGTCTGGTCCAGGTGCCTGGGTTACCTGTGCCATTGTTGAACAATGATCTGTTAGTACCTAGAGGTTTTTGAACAGCTGACTCATCTGGACAATGACAGGTATCAGAATACTCAGAGGCACCTTTACCTTTGCAAAAACATGGCTAGTTTTGGTTGTGCAAGAAGTCTGTCGTCAATGAGCCCATGTGGACAGCTGAGTTTGCAGTCATTTGACGATCCAGATGATGAGATCTGTTAGTGGTAGAGTCACTGCTCTATTAATCTAGCTCTGCTCTGATTCCATCTCTTTTGAAACTAACCAAGCATATAGTTGGAGTGAGGCTGGGTGTTTCCCTGAGTATGTATAGCTACATAGTTAAATTCCTATGAACTGGCTTCATATTTGTGTCTCAAACTTTCCCCTGCCCTGTCTGCAACCCAAATACTGTAGCATTGTGTGAGAGCTGGAACATGAAATTGGTGAACTGTGAATGTGAAACTGACTGGTGTATTTTCATGGTTCAAGGTGAATTCAGCACTAAATGTAAACCTAGGGTACTGGCTGCAAAAAGAACATTTAGACTTGTATGAATCTTTTCCATTTTAATTATTTCAGGAGTGCTAACAGCAAAAGGTGAAGAAATTTGTGCTTTATTCAGTTTATTGGGCCACATCCTCTGCTGATTTAAATTGGCATTGCTCCACTGATGTCAACAGAGTTGTTCCACTTTGCACCAGTTGAGGAATCAGCCTGCGATTTTTAACTTGTCTGTCCCTTTCGCCAGGCTGAAGTTGAATATGCTGTTGCTGTTTTCATCCATTTGTTTGGTTCACTTGTGATTACAGTGTGCCATAGCAAGTGCTGCAAGGGAGTGTTTCAAAGGGAATGTACCTTGGCCCCTTAGTTCTCATTTTTACCCATGTACAGGGAGTGTCTAATGGTCTCCCTGTTGCAAGAGGTGAATCTGGATTGGGGAGCCTCTGTCACACACTTGACCCTGGTGTAAACAATAATGCAAAGTGCAATCAAATGCCAAGTGAGCAAAATTCATCCAGGACTGTTGTGGTTTAGCCTATTAAAGGCTGTGTACCACCCTCGGTTCACACATCTAGATCCATGTCAGAGCTCTGCTGTGAGTCAGTGCAAATTCCACAGCAGGGAATTTACTCTAAATGTAAAAAGGTCTGCTCCTCTTAGCTCAGTGTGAACCGATTCATGAACTGAACCAGTTCACACACAGATGTACCCGTTTAGCACCAAGGCATTCTGGTCTTGGTAAGGCATTAGCCAATGTGCTTGGTACCATCCTTCAATCTTTTCATTTTTTATAAAGCATTTCACTGAGAAAGCAGCCTTGCTTCTGTAAATATAGAGAGTTTAACAGAGAGAAGACAGGACATTTCTCGACTTTACTGCTGGACAGTTAGAGTAATTTATTAAAAGGGTGAATAAAGACAGGTGGCCGAGGATGCTATGCACGTCAGTCAGATAAAGTGGTACGGCATTTCCAAAAGGTGCTCTGTAGCTCTGGGAAATGGGAATGATTAGGTACTGCCTAGTATGCTTATAGATTCTTTTGAGTAATGAAAAAATATAGTATAATTAGGAAAATCAGGAGACTTCTAACCTTTAACTATGCTTGAATGGAAATGTAAATTAATAATAGCTTTACGGTTTTGGGAGGAGAAATTGCTTGGTTTAAAAGGGAAAACAATGTACTGTACCAAGAAGTGGGGATGTGGGCTGATCTGACAGTTATCAAACACTGGGGTGGAGATGGGAAGTTGATGGACCGTGTGGGATTTCTTACAGGTAAAATTTTAAGGGGGTCCTACGTGGGGTTTGTAGCCAGTACATGTAGTGCAACTTTCTGTAACTAACATGCTGCTTCCATGTTATCACTGTATAACCTTTATGCATTTTGTGCGCCTGCTCTGTTTCTCTGAAAAACCCCGCGGCAACTATACCTGCATGCAAATGTGGGAATGTAGCCACAGCCTCATAATCCAACATAATGTAGTCTTAATGGATATAAAATCAGCAATAAAAGTGCTTAATGGTTACATGTTAGAATGGTTTCACTCCCAGAGACACTTTATGTACTTGCAAGACTATCTGACTCTTTAATATGGTACCTCATTAGTTCAGTTGTGTTGTGGGTTGAGAAAGGAACTGGGAGTCGGCCCTCTTGAGGGCTATCCAGTGCTCTGCTCCTCCCATGAAGGAATTTTCCTACCTCTCAAGGGACAGCCAGGTACGCACTGCCAAAGCAAAATGGGGGCAATTGGGGCAAATTTTCTTTTTCACCTTAGGGCTGACCTTTTTGAACAAAATCAGGGAGCTACCCAGATTGTTGGAGGGCAGGGGTGATCTCCCTTTTTGCCTCCCAGTCTCCAGGAGACTAAACTGAGACTTTGTCTGAGGTAAGTAAGGTGCTTTCAACATCTGATCAGTGAGAACAAATGCTCCTGCTGTGAGACTTCATTAAAAGAAACAGGCTTATGTTCATCATTTGTTTTTGGCTTTCCTTGGCCCCAATCCTTTACCAAGAAAATATTTTTGAGGCCCCAACCAGAGAAAACAAGGTCAGCTTCCCCTGCAGTACCGCACCTGATCCCTGGGCACATGTAGGGAAGGTCCATGCCGTTATCTACCGGCTCAATGGGCGGCCGCTTGCCAGCTAATGGTTCTATTTAGTGTTAGTCTAGTCCAGTAAAAAAACAACAAGGAGTTGTGTGGCACTTTAAGACTAACAGATTTATTTTTTGCATGAGCTTTCGTGGGAGAAGATCCCACTTCCTTAAAGTAACATATGACCTGATCCTATTTTTTACACCCCCATGCATTTAGTTTCATTCCTTTCTGTAAGTTCACCCATCTTCGAAGCATCTGAGGAAGTGGGATCTTCTCCCACGAAAGCTGATGCAAAAAATAAATCTGTTAGTCTTAAAGTGCCACACAACTTGTTTTTTTAATGGTTTTATGCCTCTCTTTTCCCCTGTGTTGAATGGGCCTTACAGCCCTTGTTTATTTCACTGAGCTGAATTACTTAGGAGCACATTTTGATTTCAGGTGCCTGATGGTAACCTCAGAGTAATTCCATGCCAGTCACACACAGATCATAATTTCATGGTTATTTCTGCTGCTTTGAAGGCTAGAAAGAAAGAAAGAAAGAAAGAAAAAAAGAAAGACGTTGGAGCATAATTCTGCAGTGTGGAGCGAATTCTAGGGAAAATTCTACAGCTGTGGATCGCACAAGACTCTTCCTGTGGCTAGAGCTTGCATTCCTAACTCAAGCAAAGCTCCCACTGATTTTAGGCACCTTGCCTGAGTAATGATGGAGGGATAGACCCTGTTATTTCCCCTCCCACACAGCCTAGGAAGCCCTTTATTTTCTGCTGGGAGTGTTTTCTCTGAATCGCTTTGTGCCCATCAGGGACAGAGACTGGGGCTTTAGCAGCGACACACTGTGGTGAGGTCACTGGGGCGAGCCATGAAACACCTCCCTCAGCTAAAGGGACTGCAATTACTAGCAATCAAGGCTGCCTGGTGCAAAGTTGCTGAGTTGCTGTAATCTGCCCACAAGCCGCACAGCTCTTCAGCCACAGCCCTGCCTGGTATGAGCAGGGAGGAAGCTGATGCTTGCAGATTGAGTGGGAATACGCAAGCACATAGCCAGTTGGACAACAGGGAGGCCACAGGGAGGGAAAGCTAACAAGAACACAGAGCCAGATTCAATGTATGCAGGCCCGGGAAGCGGCCTGTGCCTCCCCTATTCAGGGGCTTTCCCAGTATTATTTGCACATGGACTGTGGCCAAGTACAGGGGCTGGTTTTCTGCTTGCCTCTTTAATTTAGGCCAAAACTTTTGCCCTGGGAGCTGGGTCCCTCACCTAGTGCTGTCTCTGGCAAACAGGCAAGCCCTTCCCTAATCATCTCCCCTAGCTTGGCACAAGGCACAGTTCACCCAATCTGCCTCAAGGCCTTTTCCTTTTTGTCCAGCTCGTACGGCAGTCCAGGAAAGAGCTCAAATGAACAAAACCTCTTGTGGAGCCAGGGCACTGGGTGCTTTTATTCCACTGTAACAGAAGCCAGCCATTCACTACAGCTGTTGCTGTTTAGTGTTATCATAATGCTAACTAGAGGCCTGAGATGCAGAATTCAGCTCTGACCTAACCTCTTCTAACCAGCAGGACTGTTTGGATCCAGGGCTTTGGTCCCAGCCTCTCTATAAAGAGCTTGTTAAATTGATTTAGCTGCTGCCAGTCCAACACATTAGCAACCTGTATTATGCTCAAAGTTACTTGCACCTGCCACCCCGAAAGCAAAAGCAAAGCAAAATCTATTGACTGTTGGATTTTGGGACAGGAAGTGAAAAAGACAACCTGGCCCATTTCTGAAGGAACAACAGGCCAGGTGTTAGCTCCCTACACCAGCATCTGTGGAAAAAGCTGGGCTGTGATTTTAAATGAGCTCAAGTGCTCTGGCTGTTGTAAATTATAACATCCAAAATTCACAGTGCCATAAGGAGGTATTGACTCAACATTCAGCAGGGGGAACATAACAATCTGCTCCACGCACTGCTCTGACCTTTCCTTCAATTCCCATCCAAGAATACAGCTCCCCTTAAAACACTACAGCTGCAGGTGTATGGCTTTAACGCATCAGTGTAGACACTCACTACAGAAACAAATGAGGTTCACCCACTGCTGTTCATCGAATCATAGGGTTGGAAGGGACCTCATAGGTCATCTAGTCCAACCCCCTGCCAGAAGCAGGACCACTCCAACTAAACCATCCCAGTCATGGTTTTGTCCAGCCGGGCCTTAAATACCTCCAAAGATGGAGATTTCACCACCTCCCTTGGCAGCTCATTCCAAGGCTTCACCACTCTCCTAGTAAAAATTTTTTTTCTAATATCCAGCCTCAACCTCCCTAACCGCAACTTGAGACCATTGGTCCTCGTTCTGTCCTCTGTTATTACCGAGAACAGTCGAGTTCCATCTTCCTTAGAGCATCTCTTCAAGTAGTTGAAGATTGCTATCAAATCCCCCCTCAATCTTCTCTTCTGTAGACCAAATAAGCCTAATGCTTCCAGTCTTTCCTCATAGGGCTTGTGCTCCAGCCCTTTAATCATTTTGTTTGCCCTCCACTGGACTCTCTCTAGCATGTCCCTGTTCTTTTTGTAGTGGGGAGCCCAAAACTGAACACAGTATTCTAGATGTGGCCTCACCAGTGCAGAATAGAGGGGAATGATCACATCCCTTGATCTGCTGGTAAAACTTCTTTTGTTGCAGCCCAGTATGCCATTGGCCTTTTTTGGCAGCAAGAGCACACTGCTGACTCATATCTAGCTTCCCATCCACCATGACCCCCAGGTCCTTTTCTACACTGCTGCTACTTAGCTGAATGTTTCCCAGCCTGTAGTGGTGCATGGGATTTTTTTGTCCCATGTGCAGGATTTTACACTTGTCCTTATTGAAGCTCATAAGATTTCTATTGGCCCACTGTTCCAATTTATCTAGGTCTCCCTGAATCCTCTCCTTGCCCTCCAACATGTCTACTGGTCCCCCCAGCTTGGTGTCATCCACAGACTTACTGAGAATGCAGTCTATTCCATCATCCAGATCATTGATGAAAATGTTGAACAGAACCGGCCCCAGGACCGACCCCTGGGGCACACCACTAGTGACTGGTTGCCAGCTAGACATGGAACCATTGATTCCTACACGCTGAAACCGTTGATCTAGCCAGTTTTCTATTCATCTTATAGTCCACCTATCCAACCCATACTTCCTTAATTTGCCAATGAGAATGCTGTGGGAAACTGTATCAAAAGCCTTGCTAAAATCAAGGTATAGCACATCAACGGTGCTTCCTGCATCCAGAAAACCAGTCATCTGATCATAGAAGGAGATGAGATTGTTGTTAATACACCAACCAAGAGGCACTAGTCAGGCCGATGGAAGAATTCTTCCATTGACTTAGCACTGCCTACACCAGCAATCAGGTCAGCTTAACTGTGTCACTCATGGGTGTGGACTTTTCAAACTCCTGCAAGAAGTGCTTCTCAGTGTAGCCTAGACCTGCAAATTACTTCAACCTTCTCACTGTAGCTTTGGAGAGCTGATGGGACCACAAGAGGTGGTGGAACAACTGCAAACATATCAAAGAAAGGATCAACATTACAGAAAGCATGGCTAGAGGAATGATTTGCTTGTGCCACTCACTTCATTAAAAGTTTGCTGGTAACTCTGGGTGTGTTCACACAGGCTTCTTATTTCAAAACAACAATGCCCGGCTCCGCTTCACCCCGCGGGGGTCTGCAGTCCCCCCGAAGCAAAATAGCATGTCCAAACTGTGGACATGCTATTTTGTTTCCCTTACTTCAAAGACACTTTTTTGACTTTCAAAATAAGGTGTTTTGAAATAACACATTATTTTGAAACGGCTTGTTTCGAAACGTCTTGTTTCGAAACAAGCACATTGTGTGTGAACATAGCCTCTGGGTGCAGCTTCACCATGACATTAACATGAGTGATCTCCCCTTGAGAGCTATCCTTTGTGTCAGGCTATCACAAAGAACAATCAAGTTGTCATAAAAAACTGTTCAAGTCCACCATTATCCACAGGTTGATGAAACACATCTTGCTTAGGAGATTGTGCTAGATTAATCTGCACCTTTTTTAGGAGGCAAGAGGGATATCACCAGCTGGCTGTATCTGAACTTGGAAGCTGGATTTGGCCATCAGAAAGTCTCTATGTTCACTGGATTCATTATCCTGGCTAATTATTTTGCTTTGCTCTCCACACTGGGTTCCCTTGATTGCTACTGAAGCCAATAAGCATGTACTGCTTGTGCTGCATGGTAATCCAGGCTCTGACATAGTAACTTTCATCCTTGTAGATCATAAGCCCTTCCTGGAAAGTGAGCCAGAGGGGTCACTGCTGTGGGATGAACATCAAAGGAAGAAAGAGGCTCTATGTGTGTGGGAGGGCTGGCTTGCTACTTCCTTTCCTGGAGCTGAGTATTTCGGCTGCCACCATCTCCCAGGAGAAGGGTGGGACTGAAATCCCACTTGCACACACACAAAGGGGTTCAAAGCAAATTAGAGAACCAAGAACCATGAAGGCAGTTTGTGGTCTGCAGATAATAAAGTCAGCATCTTCACTCCAGTCAAAGCTCATGTCCTACTGAGTGGGGGGGAATTGATTTAATTCTCTGTTCTTTGCAGTTTAATGAGACCTCAATCATTTAAGGTACATTTTGCATAAGAAATCATTAGACAATCCCAGTGGTGAGCCAGGATGCCCAGCCCCTCTGATGATCAAGCTCGTAAATGCTCAGTGCCTTGGTTTCCCCATCTGTGAAATGGGGATAATGGTCCTTATCTTCCATCTATAGAAAATGCTGTGAGATCTTCAGGGGGAAGGTCCTGCCTGATTGCTCAGTATGATAGTGAGCATCGCTTCTGGGAGGAGTCGTCCCTCCTTGAAGTGACCTGTTGAACACAAGAGGGAACATGCTGTGTTACTGAGTAACTGGCCCTTTACGGGGAAATGGGTTTCACTTTCAGCCACACTTGCAACACAGCCCTCACTTCCCCGCGTGGGCAAAGAAAACCCAATCAGACTACAGGAGTAGATAAGGGAGAGCAGGGGAATGGCAAAGCAGGCCCTGCTTCAGAAAAAGTTCCTGAAACAGTGAGTTACCAATGTAATCATCCTTCTTTGAGATGGGCTGCCCACATACATTCAGTTACAGGTGTCTTATTTGCCTCAGTGCACCATTATCTGAAAAGTCTTTTAGCCCTCACCTGTCAGCTCAGGGTCAGCAGCAATGCCCCTCTGTGCCGCGACCGCACTTTTATATGTGACCCTGACCCTGACACCCCTCAGTCCCTTCTTTTCACCAACATAGAGTAGCGGGGACAGAGGGAGGGATCTGAATGTATGTGAGCAGCCCATCTCAAAGAAGGATGGTTATACTGGTAACCTATTGTTCTTCTTCGAGTGCTGCTCACATCATTCAGTTACAGGTAGCTGCTAGCCATACCCAGGATGGTGGACAGAGTTACAGCTTACCCACATTGAATACGGCTCTTCCCAGTGAGGCATTCTGTCACTCCTGTTGGATGATGGCATAGTGCATCGTGAAGGTAGGTTACTGATGACCATTTAGCTGCTCTGTGGATCTCCTGGATTGGAACCTGTGCCCAGAAGGCC
The DNA here is from genome assembly GCA_007922195.1 of Podocnemis expansa. Lineage (NCBI taxonomy): Eukaryota > Metazoa > Chordata > Testudines > Podocnemididae > Podocnemis > Podocnemis expansa. The sequence goes on from ML681981.1 coordinate 49,207,494, forward strand.
ATTAAAGAAGCTTGGGCTCTCTTTGAGTGCGCCCTCGCTCTCCCGGGGAGGGTGTACCCAACCTTCTGTAGCAGTCTTTGATACAGCTCACTATGCACTTAGAGATGCACTGTGTTGTTACTAGCTGTCCTCTTTTTTGCTCCATGACGGCAACGAAGAGTTGGGAGGTCCTGCAGAACGAACATGTGCGCTCAATGCAGGGCCGGCAATAGACGGTAAGCAGCCCCTGTGTTGCAGGGGGGCACCGGCATTTGAGGGGCGCCGAAAGGGGACAGCGCCTTGGCACTCCCCTGATGATGTCACTAGTTTGCACCGGCGTCGCTCTGCTGCAGGGGGCGCCACAATCCCCAGCGCTGGCCCTATCTCAATGTATGTCAGGAATGCTCTTCTGACGTCTAGGGTGCGCCACTTCCTCTGTTTCTCTGTAACCTGTGGGTCTGGGAAGAACACTGGGAGGCAAATCTCCTGGTTCAAGTGGAATGGGGAGACCACCTTGGGGAGGAATGATATGTGTGGGCATAGGAACACCTTGTCAGTGAAGAACCTCATATATGGAGGTTCCAAGGAGAGGGCCCTCAGTTCCGAGACCCGTCTCACCAATGTTATGGCTACGAGAAAGGCCACCTTCCATGAAAGGACCAACAGCGTTGAAGGGTCCAAGAGCTCTGTTAAGCTGTGGAACACCACATTTAAGTCCCACTGGGGAGTGGGATCGCTGGGTTGTGGGTAGATCCTTTTGGAATTTGGCAGAAATAGGGTGAGAGAACACTGGGACCCCCTTCCACCTTATCATGGAGGGCCAAGATTGCCGCTAGTGAACCTTGAGAGAGGGGGGTCGCTAGACCCCTATTTTTAAGGTCCAACAGGTAGTCAAGAATGGAGCGAATGGGAGCTGACTCTGGTATTATCCCTCTTCCTCTGGCCCAGAGAGAGAAACGTCTCCACTTAGCCATGTAGGTAGCCCTAGTCGAGGGTCTCCTACTGCCTATCAGTACCTCTTTAACTCTCTCTGAACAGAGTTTCTCAGATTTGTTCAACCATGCAGTCTCCAGGCTGTCAGGTTTAGCACTCTTGGGTTCAGGTTCCGTAACTGGCCCAAGTCCTTGGTTAGCAGGTCCATCCTGTGGGGAAGGCGGAACAGAGTGTCTATCAATATATCTCTTTGGATCGAATACCAGTGCTGCCTGGGCCAGACCCTTGCAACCTGGCTGCTTGCTGCATCGATGCTACAGACGCCATATTATGGGAGACAGTGTCAGATGCATCCCAGCAGGTCATCAGGGCATCACAGTAGGCCAGGACATCCTCCTGTACCATTGTCTCATAATCCCAGAGGTGGTCTCTGAACTATGTTGCGGAAACACTTCACAGATATCCAGAGGTTAAAAATATACTTCCTCATAAGGGCCTGGTGATTGTCTCTATGCAATTAGAGGGCTGAGATGGAGTAGACCTTTCTGCCAAAGAGGTTCAGCTTCTTTGCTTCCTTATTTTTAGGAGTGGATGCTGGCTGACCCTATCTCTCCTTTTGGTTGACAGCATCCACTACCAAGGAACCTGGCGTGGAATGATGGAACAGAAAAGCAAACTTGTAGGACTGGACATGGTATCTCTGGTCTGCAGCCTTGGACACAAGTGGGATGGACATAGGAGTTTGCCACTGTGCCTTGGCAATTTTATATACCTATTCATGTAGGGCTACAGAGACCCTGGTGGATGAGGCTGCATCACCCATGTTGAAGAAGGGATCTAAGTCCTCTTTGATGGCCCCAAGGTCCAAGTTTAGGTTCACTGTCATGTGTCTTAGTAAATCTTGTTGGGTGCAGGGGTCATACCTGTAAGCCAGGGGCCTTTGGTATGTGGCTTCGTCTGGGGAAGAAGACAACAGAATCCACTATCTGCTGCACCAAACGGTGCCGGAGGGTGGTTTACTCATCCAAGGCTTCAGAAGAACCAGAGGTCCTGGATGAAGGCAGTACTAAATGGCTCAGAGAGGCAGGCTCATCCTCCATGGGCCAGTCCATCCACTTGCTAGACCACTTTCTGAAAGAATGTGGTGCCGAGTCACGGTGCATCAGGGAATGGCCTCTATCCTCCCAGTGGCCATTGGTATTGCGCTGGTGTTTGTGAGACTGGCTCCATGTCCCTGCCAGTGCTGGTGGAGTCAGCGGGGATGGGGTTGGTGTCGGTGTCAAAGGCATCCACACCAAAGGACCTGAGGACAGGTCATTCTGGCATTGGGGAGTCAGGGAGCACTTACGGCAATGTTTCCCTACAGGTTTTGGAACCGTTGGAGCAGGTGCCAGTTTCAAAGGAGAGCAGTAGTGCTGGGGCTTGTCGTGGGAGGAAGCAGGAGATGTGGAGATGGATCTCCCACGCCTGAACCCCTGTGAGCACAGTACTGAGAACTTGCGTGAGGATTCAGGGCAGGAAAGCTACCCATTTCCAGCCCCCTGCTCTGGCTCTGGGTCGGTGCCCTTTTCTGGTGCTGACGGTGATCTCATCAGCTGGCACAGTGTCGGTGCTGGCCCTCTTGTTGAGGTTGTCCACTCCTCCAAAAGGAAAGCCGGTTTGTCCCTAAACTGAGCAGGGCTCAGGGACATGGGGGCCAGCGGCTGGCGTAGTGCCTTTGCTGTGGCGAAAGACTCCGGAGTCGAAGGTACTTGGCAGGAGCTCCAGTCCCTTTCCTTGGGGTGGAGTTGCCAGTGGTGAGGTAGCACAGTGCCAAGGAGGTGCTGAGTCAGAGGCCAATTGTGGCTTTTGATTGTTAACCAGAGAGTGGCACTGAAAGGGCTCTGGTGCCTACCTGGCATGTGGTGTCAGCAAGTCCTTGGGTGCATTGGGTGTAGCTGGCACCGACTGCAAGGCCTGTTCTTGGGCAATATTGTGCAGCCTTCATTCTCTGTCCTTGGGTGTTCTCCATTTGAAGGACCTGCAGATGAAGCATTTATCCACCTGGTGCAACTCACCCAGGCATAAGAGGCACTCCTCATGGGGATCATCGGTCGGAAAGGCCTTGCTGCAACTTGTGCAGGGCTTGAATCTGGGCATGATAAGGGAGAACGGAGGATGGCTCTGGCGAGCAATTCAATTAGGAAAAACAACAAATGAGACAGGTGCTTGCACAACGGCAAGGGCAGGCTGCTTCTGTACCATCACTGGGGGCTGAAAGAAGGAACTGAGGGGGATCAGGGTCAGGGTGACATATATAGCTGTGGTTGTGGCACAGAGGGGCATTGGCCACTGACTCTGAGCTGACAGCGAGAGCTAAAAGACTTTCCAGATAACCATGCTCTGTGGCACATAGAAACCTGTAACTGAATGAGTGAGTAGCGCTCAAAGAAGAAGGAAGATTTTAGCCTTTCACCACCTGGGAGTGGCTGTAGGAACTGTGAATCTGTAGGTTGGGGAGACCAGGGTTTGGGAATGCTGTACCAGGATGGAGGATAATTTTAGGATCTGGACTGGGTTAAGTAACCTACTCCTTGCTGTCCCCCCACATCTGAGAGGGGGAATATTGTTAAAAGCTTTGCTGTGTGTGAATTATTTCTGGGAAGGTCAGTGGGAAACTGAAGTGGGGGGGGGACGGACAGCATCACTGCTTCAGGCCATGGAGAAGGGTTGCCCTGGAGGTTTTAACCCTATTATATGCTCCTTTCCTTCTACAGTGTGCTGCAAGATAGCAGATTACATTATTAATAGATGGGGGACCTCCTGGCAGGACCGTGACCTAAATGATGCCAGCCTGTGGGGCTTCCAGTGCCCCGACGGGTTTTGAGATGCTTTGTATTTGCCCTAGGTCCCTTGATTGATTCCCTTGTGTCCCTTTATGGGAGACCTTTGGCAGGGCTCTCTGCTCTGTAAGATCCTGTTCCAAAGCCTATTGGTGCTACCTGACCGGTGGCCAGTGCCACCAAGGTTCCTGACCATATCCACCCACTTCCTCTGTTGGCTGAGGTAGTTCTGAGCCCCAGGGCTAGGCTCACGCCATGCAAGAAGTATGTAAAGGACCAGCATGAGCTGCATTCACGCATCAGTCTGCCACTAGCTTACCTCATGGCCTAGGCCAAGTCAAGCTGGCTTTTATTGTGTGTGCCTCAGTTTCCCCATCTGGCACCCCAGCCTGAAACTTTGGGCCCTGGTTCTCAGCACTGCCTGTCCCAACAGAGGAGGGTTCCCAGCTGTGCTCTGGGGCACCAGCGGCTCAGTTTGTTCTGTGGTAGAGAAGGGGCAGGGTTGGTTCCCTGAGGGGTGACCTGTGTGATGTTGGAGCAGCATGAGATGCTTAGAGGCTGTAGCAGGAACACACGTGAAGCCTGTAAATGTGTTTACAGCAAAGGAAAGCACTGGGTGTCTCCTTGCTTTCTGGGGCTTTGCCTTCTAATCCCAACATTGCTTTCCTCCATGGGAGGCTGCAGCAGTCTGAAAAGCATGAGGTTAAGATGCTGGGAGGGAAAGCACTGACTTCCTTGATCTTCCTGCTCTGTCTTCTCTGGCCCCAATGCTGAGGGGTGAATTTCACCCTGCCACTGTGTTTCTGGGGCACTGGCTATAAGCTCCAGGTGGGTTATGAAGGTTTGGGACCTTGGTGTGTGGTCTGCTGTGGAGGAGCTAGAAACCACCCCCTACCCAGGGACTCTCCAGATCCTCTCTAGCTGCTCTTCTGGGCCCTCAGCTGAAAAAGGGGCCAGATCCTTTAGTACCTCTTCGGGGTTTGGATCACTAGTGGCTGGGATTAATCACTGTCTCGGGGGCCAGATCCCTGTCCCCTCCCTCCTGCCAAACCCTCCTACAGTGGGTTCTGTGGTGCTGACATGTAGCTTAGCTCTCATGGGAGCCTTTCAATGCCCTATGGCCCCACCCTTCTCCCACTGTCTCGGTAGCAAGGCAGGGTTTTTCCATCTGATGTGCGAAGGGGTGTAGGGGACTCACACAAGATAGTTGCAAGGGACAAAAAGCCTGCACTAGGAGCTGTCGGGTGATCTGCCTGCCCCCCACTTTCCTAGAGAATTCCTTCCTGACCCACAACAGCTAAGTGTCAACTCATGCCAAAAAGCAGGTGGAAACTCTTGGGTATGTTCTAGTCCTTACTCCTGCTGTTCCTAGTAGCTCTGTAAATGCTGCTGGTGGTGGGGGAGGACAGTTTCAGTGGTAGCAAGGAATAGAGACACAAGGTCCCAGAACAAACCCCCCCATCTGAGTATAGTTATGGCAATGAACCTTTGGTCTGACCCAAAATGCCAGATTTGGCCACTGGGTGTCTTTGGGACTTAAGTTCATCTTGTGATCAAAGCTGAATATTACCACCCTCTTTCTAACTCCACTTATGTGGAGTGGGCTGGGGATATCTCCATTTCCCAGCTCAGTCCTTTTCCCTGAATTTCAGCAGATATTAACCTACTCTCTAGCCTTAAATCACCCCAGCTACATGGTGAATTCTGTCTGATGATAAATATGATGATAGAATTCCTCTGACCCTTACTGGAAGAGGCCCCCCTTTAGATAGGAACAGAAATGGCCATCTTGTGCATGGGACACTGACATCTTGCTATTTTTAGGTTAGCCACGGGAGGCCAGTACATAGCAACTTATTTCCACCAAGCATAGCAAAGCTCTGATGTTGAGACTATTCGATTTCAAGGCTAGAATGGAACATGCTGATGGGACTATGATAAATTCTTGTCACAGGTATCACCGGGATCTGAACATAGGCTTGCCTGTGCATGCGACTGGTACCATAACTAACTAAGCCATAGGACCCTCTAAAAGATGTGTGTATGGGGCAGCAAAGCAGAGAAACCATGCCTGCCTACATGCATCTTATATCTAGGGGAGCAGTGAGCTGCAAGAAGAACTTGTTTCAATATATTGTTGAGAATAAGTTATTAGAATTGCCGGAGCACCAATCACGGACCAAGATCATTAGACGAGCTCCTATACATGTACAAAATAAACAGCTGCTCCTTGCCCTAAATAGCTTACAATCAGAGCAGAGTCCATATGACTTCAGGATGGTAAACGCACCATGCTCTAGAAAGAAACCAGTTAGAAAGGGATGGTGCCAACTAAGCAATACATACCACAGCCCACAGGCGACCCATAGGGATTGGAAACACCCATGGTCTCCCAGGCTATCAGATATGCTAGAATGGGCGGAGTAGGGTGGAAAGTTTCCAACCATGTTTTTCTGTTGGAAAATGATTTGTTGAAATTGACACACCCTGCAGGCGCACATTGATTTCAGTAAAATTCAGCTGGAAAGCAGGAAGATTTCTAACACCCTGCCTGCCAGACAGGTTTGGAAATGTAGCTGGTTTCTCATCAGCTCACATTCCTGGCACCTTAGCAGCCCTGAAGCTCTAAGAGCTTGTTTCCAGAGTCCCTGAGCTGTCTTCCTGAGAGCCACCTGGTGGCCTACTAGGTAACCTTGGAAACATTTCAACAGGGAAGAGAAATAGGAAATGTTGAGGTTATAAGCAAAATTTAGGAAATCCTTTTTTTTTGGCAAATGCTGGAACTGTGTGTGTGTGTGTGTGTGTGTGTGTGTTCCATTACAGAACAACATATCTTAGTAGTTTGTCTTTAATTTTGGAATTGCCCACTGAATGGGATTTTCAGTTTCCAGTCAACAAAAATAACAATTTGTCCTCTTCCACCAGGCAAGCATTCAATGGAATAGTATTAAGGTATTCTGGGGAATTGACAGACAGCTGTGACTCCTTGTTATTTTTAAAATTTGTAGGTGCTTGCACATAATCTATTTTCTCACACAAACCCTCCACATCTGTTACCATGTTAGCACATTGATTTGTTGTTGTAAAGTTCATTGTGAGAAACAGGGATTGTACATACTACTAGATGGTTGTTGTAGAATTGCTTACGGAGTGAATACTAGACATAGGGTGACTATACATCTAGTTTTGGCTGGGACAAAGTCCTCTCTTGGATGTCCCAACTGAGGAGGGGAAGGTGGCTCAGATGATCCCCCCATGGTGTCCCATTTTCCTTCTGGGAAATTTGATGACCCTAGCTAGATAAAGGAATTCTATGTGATGCAACCTGAAGCTGTTCCACAGAAATCAACCACAGGAGAAAAGTTCTGAACCAGTCTTCCAAGGTGGCAAAATGAAGGGTGGAAGCAAAACATCCAAATGGTTTCAAGACTGAGCTTGATAAGTTTATGGAGGGGCTAATATAAAGGTAGATGACTTGTGTCTGCTAGCAACAATTAACCAGCAGACAATGGGACACTAGATGAAAAGGGCTCTGAGTTACTGCAGAGAATTCTGTCCCAGGTGTCTGAGTGGTGGGTCTCGCCCACATGCTCAGTTTCTAATCAATCACCCTACATGGGGTCAGGAAGGGTCAAACTGGCAGAGACCAGGAGGTTTTTTTATGCCTTGCTCAGCAGCATGGGGCATGGGTCACTTGCAGGTTTTAATTGGACTAAATGGTGGATTCTCTGTAACCTGAAGTCTTTAAATCATCAGTTTGATTGACTTCAGTGACTCAGCCAGGAATTTAGGGTATTACAGGAGACAGTGGGTGAAGTTCTGTGGCCTGCATTTTCAGGCGGTCAAACTAGATTATCATGATGGTCCCTTCTGACCTTAAAACAGGAGTTTAGCTTCTCTCAGCCCACTTCTATAAGGAGAAGGTGAGTTCTCTATCCCAGAAAGTCAGTTTATAAAGTTGCAAGTATAAAGACATCTGTACACGTCAAGAGAAAATAATGCAGTTGCTTAGTAGTGAGAACAGCTGTTTTTGGTGTAATATGCTCCTTGCTTCGCTCACACATGAATTGTGCTAGTTGCTGAAGTGCAACACTGTAGTTCTCCAAAGTCAGAACAAGCCAAATGCATTGAGTTGACTTTATAGATGCAAATACCAAAGAAATAAAACCCTGATGCTCTCATAGTCACTGCAGTGATTCAGCAATGAAAAAGAAAATTACTATCTCCTCTTTTTTGCTATGTAGGTGTCCACAGCTGGGCATAGGGAGCACATAAATCAGGGTCACCTGACTTTTCTTTCTTTCTTTTTTTTTTTTTTCTTTCTTTAAACCTCAGATATATTCAGCTCTTAGGTTAAGCTAATAAAGCTGGAAGTGCTCAGTACTTCTGATTGTCCATGGGGAAATTTATCAGTGGATCTGTAGTGGGATAATATACCACGTAAATGTGGACACTCACTCCAGAAAAAGTGTTCACATAAGGAGCTGTACCAGTATAATTTGGTAATATTGCAAAAACCTGTATAGTTCCTCTAGTAAAACCAACCTACTATTCAGGGTTTATGTGAACGTCTAAATATTTAGCCTAACTTTAGGCTTCCAAGTTTTGAAATATCTGGAGATGTGCACAATGATTGTGATTAAAATTAGAGCTGAGAGAGTCACCATATGTGTTGCATTGTTTCTGTTTCCCATTATTTCTTTATGTATTTTGTGCAATTTTTCAACCTTCAAACTGAAGAAGGTGGAGGTAGGAGTCTTGTAGCTAAGGCAGTGAGCTAGAACCCAGTAGATCTGGGCTCAGATTTGTTATTTGCCCATTGCTGTTGTGAGGATAAACCCACTGATGTTTGCAAGGGGTTCATATACTATGGTGAGATAAAGACATGCCAGTTATGGGAAACAGTTTTCTTTTTAGCTGCAAAGCCACTCTGGAAAATGTGGGTAAGGGGAAGTCATTGCTGCAAAAACAATCTCTATTTTCAATGGCATTTTTTGCCTATTTTTCCATCTTGCTCCATTCCTCTCCAAAATCACCCCATGCCTTTTTTTTTTTTTTTTTTGGAGTTCACAGTCAAATGTAGAAAACCCTGTATTTCAAGTAGTTTTACATGTGTTTAACTGAAAACCAATACTGAGGCATTGCCTTAAACAAGACGGTCTGGATTTGTTTGTCCTGCAAGTAGGTTTCTATATTATCAAAAGATGAACCACAAAGAACCACCCATACCTTCTGAACTGCAGGTTAAGTTCATGATTCTGCTAGACTGGATCTACTAGTTAGAAAAGTGAACCTTTACCATTGAAGGGCCAGTTCTCCAGAGCCTGCTCATGTCAATTAGTGTTTTTGTGAACAGTCTCAATGGGACACCTCCTTGGAGGTCAATTGGACTTGTTTGAGAGCTGTAGATTCAGCCTCAGAAGGTAAAACAGCAGTGTGTGTCTATTTATTCCTGCCTCCCAGTGTCAAAGGCTCTTGAGAATAGATTATTAAGGAAAGGCTGTTTCCATGATCAGCAGAATGTCTAAATGTGTAAAAATGGAGGCTGGATTTCGATCCCTGTGTAAGTGGGGCATAACTGCACTGGCTTGTGAGTCATTCTGATTTTCCAGCAGTGGAAGTGAAAGGAGAATCTGGCTTAGGATCTGGTCTGACATCCTTTGAATCCATGGGAGTTTCTTTTTGTTTCCATGGGCATTGGATCAGGTTGGGTATGTCTACACTTAGAGCTGAATTTGAATTGATTGCCATCAATTCGAATTCTATTAAGTGCATGGACACACTGGCTTTCTTCAATTCGAATTGAGGAACTCCTCAGTTCGAATTGATGAAAGCTGACTTCGAATTGGTCAAACCTCGTTTGACTTCGAAGTCAGGGTTAATTTGAACTGAGTAATTCAAATTGACCCAGTGTGGCCATGTCAATTCGAATTCACTGTTAGAATTAGCCATGCTTGATTTTTCCCTATACAAAAGTGCCCCCTACCGAATTCGAACTAGCAAATCCTGCTCATGAACATGCCACTTCGAATTGGATTTTCTAGTGTGGCCATGTCGATTTGAATTGACTGAATTCGAATTAATAATTATTAGTGCAAATTGACTAATTCGAATTTGGTAATTTGAACTGAAAATCTAAGTGTAGACATAGCTGTCCTGACAGAACAAGTAGAAGTAACTGCTAAGGTAACTGATTAAAGAATCTCCTTGTAACATTAAAACAAAAAGGCTTGTTGTGAGTAAAGGGCCCACTCTTAAAGGATCTCTCCTCTTGTGAGCCCACATATTGTAAGAGTTAGAACAGTGCAACCCTAGGTTTAAAGGTCTCTTAAAGCGGCCATAATACTTCCCTCTTTTTCAAAATATTTTACACCTGTTAAAGTTTGAGCCGCATCTTGTCAGTCATTTTTTTGAATTCACTGAAGCTGGCTGTGGGGAAATCAGTGCAGAATTTAAACATTGCAGCGCCAGACTCTTGGCAGTCCCAAAGCAGTACTGAAAAAACCCAAGCATGGAGGTAACCCCTTGGGCGGCACAGGACTCCCAAGACCCTGATGGCTTGAATTGATGATACAACAGGCCAGATTCTGGCAAGTTCTGCATGAGCTTGTGATCATCACAGAGAAAAAAAATGTAAGGTGTGGTGCTGCGGTTGGCTGCTTTGTTAGCTAACTCAGGGCGTGTCTGCTTCTCTCCAGAATGGAATGTTACTTAGACAGTTACTGACCCTGGAAAGCCAAACATATCACTGGAGTGTGGGAGGAATCATTCCTTTGCAGCACGTTTTTCCAAAGCCTTGCCTTTTCCGTTGTTCATTAACTGTCAGTGAATTTGTTTAGGGTGACATGGTAGAAAGTGTGTAAAAATTAGGACACTTTATTTTGGGAGAGGCAGGGTATAGTTCCAAGATTGAATTTTGTCTGATATATGCAACATCTAGTCACACCAACTGTGCTAGCCATCACCTGGCTTTCCCTATGTATACATGCCTACTTGTCTGCAGCTCACTGTTATGCTTTAGGAAGGCATGGGAACCATCAACACAGTGCTTCCAAGAAAGAAAATAACTGCAGTTTCCAAGTTTGCTCAAGTGTCTGTGTCTTTGCCCAATCTCTGAAGAGGATCAGAGCCTAAACTAAAGATCAGTCTCTTCAGGTTTGGTTGGACTGCCTAAATCAGAGGCCAAAGCTGAGAGTGTGGGAGGGCTGTGAGGAGCCACGAGCCTCTCACTAGAGAGGCCTTGTGGTTCAGAATAGTCCAGTCCCTGATATTTATTGGGCTGCAAGCCATTTCAAAAGCTGTGGGCCCATTACACTTGTCCATCTTGCTCATGATGGACTTTTCTACACAGGACAATGTATGAAGCCCGATCTGAGTATCCCACCAAGGGATTCAGAGAAGCGCCAAAGCTTGGCCAACTTTACAATGAGGAAGGAGGAAGGGTTCGCCATCATTCTCCATCAGTCCAAAACCTTGAGAGTCAGTTACAGCAATGGTGTCTCCATAGTGTTTCAGGGCGCTCATTTTGATCAGTGTAAATAACCAGTGAGACATGGTATGCCCGATTTGCAGATCAACGAGGTTTAATTTGCGAGGATTTCTTAGAGAGTTATTTCAGTACAAAGCCAAAAATGAACTACAACATATCAATAGTCACTAGACCCAAGGGCTGTGTCCACACAAGAGTTTTATTTTGAAACAACAGCCATTGTTTTGAAATAAAACTTGCCAGGTCCACACAATGTTTCATTATTTCAAAATGACGGGACTCCGTCATTTCAAAATAATGACTGTTGTTTTGAAACCAGTAAACCTCGCCTGCTATCGAAATAGTTGTTGTTTTGAAAAGGCTGTTTCGAAACAATGGCGTTTGGACATGTTGTTTTGAAACAGCCATTTCGAAACAACAGGGCCAAAACTCTTGTTTCTAAACAAAGTGTCTGAATGCTGTTCTTTTGAAACAACAGCTATTTCGATAGCGGCACGCATTTGACCTTCTTCCTCCCACGGTGCTCAGGGGCCAGGAAGTGCCCTGCAGCCTGGTCCCTCATGCTGCCAGGCTGAGCACAGCAGTGGGAGACATCCGACATCCTCGCATGCAGGGGCAACGACGGGGGTCCACATGGACCATGGAAGAAACCCTTGCCCTCCTCAGAATCTGGTCTGGGGAGGACATCGGGGCACAGTTCCGGGCACGCCACGGGAACATAGATGTCTACAATGACATTGCCCAGGCCCTGGCACAGGAGAGCTTCAAGTGTACCACTGAGCAGGTGCGCTCGAAAGTCAAGGGCCTGCGCCAAGACTATGCCCGGGCTAGGGATGCCAGGCTCCTCCACAGGGCAGCAGCTGCCACCAGCTGCCCTTTTGTTGAGGAGATGGATGCATTCCTGGCCCAGGATCCTGGTGGCCCGCCCCACTATGTCAGGGACTCTGGTGAGCGTCACACCAGTGCCACTTCCCCAGAGCTAGAGGGGGCCCCCTCAGAGCCTGAGGAACCCCTGGATGTCGGAGACACCAGCCGGCCCAGCACAGCTCCACCTGCAAGCCCGGAGCTGATACTGGAGGAGAAACCTTGGGCCACCAGCCCTGAGGAGCAGCCTGAGGAGCAGGAGGCAGCTGCTTTGGAGGGGACATCACGCCGGACATCAGGCATCCCAGTTGGTGAGTGTCCCTGCCCTCCCCCTCCCCCCAGGTAGGGAGGCCCAGGAGTGGAGGCCATGGGTCCTGAGGGAGGCACGGCCCTGGGATGGTGGGGCTCAGGCCCCGGAGGTGGGGTGCACAGGCTCTCTCATGCATGCAGGTGGCAGGGAGGATGTGGAGACAGGGTCCCATGCCTGAGCAGGATGGGGGTCCCTCAACACAGAGGTGGCAATAGGCAGACTTGGCAGCAGGCAGGGCAGAGAGCCTGCAACCAGCACTGCTGTCACATGGCCTCGGGAGACTTCCCGGGCCACATGCTGCCGAGGACAGCTCACTACTGTGGGCCACGAGGCCACGGGCCCCCTGAGTGCAGTGTACACAGCACACAGATTGGGAATCCTGCTGGCTGTCAGGGCAGGGGTGTTTGCAGCTCACAGGCTGCACACACCAAGGTTAGTAGGATGAGCCTTAACTGTTCTCTCTTCTGCCCTGCAGCTCATCTGCCCATCCACTGGCTTTCTCCCACGAGTCTGCCGCTGACCACCAGGTGGAGGAGGAGAGTGCACCCCACCCAAGATGACATCCTGGCTGGCATGCTCGAGCTCAGCCAGCAGGCCAAGGAGTAGTCCCAGGCCTGACGCACTGAGTGGGGCAGGCGCCAGGACGCCGCTGTCTGGCAGCTCTAGTGTGCCCCAACACAGATGACCGTGTTGTGGCGGCTCTGGAGCACCAGGCAGTGGCAATGGAGCACCAGGCATTGACGCTTGAAGACTAGGCGACTGCTCTTTCCCGTCAGGCAACAGCCCTGGAGGGCATCCAGGCCACAGTGCACCACATCGAGGGACAGCTGGCCCCACAACGTCATCCTCAGCCTGTTGCTCCCAGGGACCCAGCTGCCCCTCGCCACCAGCTCCCCCCGAACCCGGGGTGGCCTTGGGGCTGTGGAGCTGTAGGCCATGCCCCAGGGGTGGCTCCCCCCAATATGCCCCCCGGTTGTCCCCAAACCCCCACCCTACATGCCATGTCCCAGTTTTGTGCCCCCACTTGACCCTGCCTGTCTCCCCAGCTCCGCCTTCCCCGACCCCCTTGTTTGTTTAAATGAAAACAGTTCACCCACGTTCAGAGTTTGTTGCATGTTTTATTGGGTTGGGTTCAGGGTGTGGGTGGGTTGGGTGGGAGCTGGCTGGGGCAGAATGGGGGAGCAGGCAGTGTGGTGGGCTTTGCATGGCAATGTGGGCACCATTGAGTATCCCCCCACACTTTGGAAAGCCCAGGGCAGCAAGACTGGCGATGATGTCCTGCAGCGCTCCCAGGGAGACAAGGTGTGGCAGCAGGACTGTGCTGATGGCGTGGGTGACCTGCAGCGGCACTTCTCTGACGGTGGACCTCCTGACACTGAAGAGCTGGGCAACGGACCTGTGGGAGTCGGGAGTGGCCATTTGCCAGAGTGTGATGGCCATGCTCTTGTCCAGAGGGATGCCTGCCCTCACCATCGTGTCCCTTCAGCACAGGACTGGGCTGAGCTCGGCGATGAGTAAAGGTCTCCCTGCTAATCTAAAGGTTCCTCCTCCAGCACTTCTTGTTCCAGGTTCGCTGGAGAACCCTCTTCCACCATTCTGTGCTGGTGCCCAGTGCCCAGATGGGCTGTGGCACAGAAGGGGACGTGGAGCTATCGGTGCTGTGAGGGCCACAGAAACGATGGTCCGGGACACAGCTCCAGGCCCATCAGGCTCAGGGAAAGTGTGTCCCACAGCAGGGCAGCAGCCTGCAGGCTAGCAGCAGGTCTACCAAGTGCTCAAGGATGGTATGGGAGCCAGGGAGCATCCCTAGCCATCTCTCTTGCAACCTCTTAGGAGTCGCAAATGACAGCAGGGGGTGGCCAGTTCATGCTTTTAGGTGATTGGCTGGCAATCTGGCTGGCAACATGGCCACCAACATGGCCCAGTGAGATATTGCCACACCTCCCATGCTGTCCCTCTCCTAAAATCAAAATAGCATGTCCACACACAGGGCCTGCTATTTCACTTTGATGGCTTCCCTTAATTTGAATTAAGAAAGTGTTATTTTGAATTAACTTATTTCAAAATAAGGATTTTATTTTGAAATGATTTATTTTGAAATGAGTTATTTCGGCATAACAGTTAGCGTGTGGACATAGCCACGGAGTTATGTGTTCACTCCAGAGGCTGTATACAGTAATGACTGTCTTCAGGAGCCCTGGCAGGTGATCAATCCAGCAGCATCTCCTGAAGATTCAGGTGGTAATGAAGCATGCTTCTTTTTTATATCCTTTTTTACCCAACATGCATTCACCACTCAGCACAGGTGACATTGTTGTTATTTCCACTTTCTCTGTACGTCATTGTTAGTAATAACTAATATTCAAGTACTCATGATGAATTGGGGCAAAACAACATTAGGGTAGTGGGAATGGTGATGGGAAAAATCACCCCAAGCAATGGGGAAGAGCACCCCATACTAGAGCACTTTGCTCATTTTTAGCTATGTGAAGCTGCAGACTAACTAGTTATGTGTTGAGTTGTGCCATATCCCCATTCATTATTATTTGCTGTATTGTGCAGAAACTGAGGCACCACAAGTTTACTCAGCAATCTATTGGTCTCTGTCAAATACAAAAAGCAGTCAAGATGCTGAGGTGTTAGGCCTCAAACAGTGGTCAAGCAACGGAGGCCAAAATAGGCCTCTAACACATGGGGCAACAGGTTTCAGTGTAGCCTGAGGCTGAAACTGGTGTAGGATGAAGCCGCCTTAATGACATCAATGAAGTTGAATGCCAGAAGGGCTCTTTTAGATTATTCTAGATGAAATATATGGGCCAGTGGTGTTAATAATGGCTATGTCTACACTACAACAGCTAGGTTGATTTTATTAAGTCGACTTAATAAAGTCTACTTAAAGTCAACTCTAAGCAGACCTTATTTAGTCAACTTAGTGAGGCCACATTGTATTGAGTTGACTTAAGCCAGGGACCCATTTAAAGTCGACTTAATAAAGTCAACTTTAAAGAGGTCCCCTGGCTAAAGTTGACTGAAATGCCCCCACTGCACTAAGTCGACTTTATTAAGTTGACCTTAGTGGCCACATTGTATTAAGGTGACTTAAGGAAGCTCTTAAGTCAACTTAATGGACTCCAAATGTGGCCAGCACTTTGCTTAAGTTGATTTAAGTCTCCTTAAATCGACTTAAGCTCATAGTGTAGACATAACCAGTGTAATCCAGTTTCAGTCGAGCACCACCTATCATGACTCATGATAATGTTGTGGGTGTTAGCAACACTAGGCTTTAGGCCTGTGCCAACCAACCACTTCTCTACTCAAGTTATTTCTGGTGCTGCTATGATTGTCAGTGACTCCTGAGTTGGGCTCAGCCATAACAAAAAGAGTGTTTCAGGCAAGGCCTTCTCCACAGAGAGCTCTGAAATGTTTCCTGAGCTTTGGTGCAAGCTCTAAGTATCTTTTTTTCTCCGAAGCTTTTCTAGGAGGGCTAGGATGCTGGGTGGGCATTTAGGATTTTGTTTTGTTGGGGTCCTGGTAGAGACATCATTTAATAATTAGACAGCAATGAATGTGTTTGATGATGCCCAGGCCCAAACACTTCAACATTATCTGTCTGATAGCCTGGGGTGCTTGTACAGCATGAAAATGAGACCAGTAGATTGATAAAAACTGGAGGGGGAAATTCAAACTTTAGTTAGCCAAGTTTGTATGTGAGGCCCTTTAAAAGGAAAATCCTATTATTAAGCAACCTCATCTCTGCTGGTGAGGTCATACATTTTAAAAAAAGAAAAACAGGTCGAACCATGTCCGTAGGGTGTTGCCTTGTGCAGCTTATAGAAAAGGAAGGCATATATTTATATCATTTTGTGCAGGGGTGCCAGTTGGACCCTGAAGCTGTCGGCCTGAAAAGACATCTTGGGAGCAGAAGAAATTGCTCTTCCTCTCCTTTTATTTTCTAGTGGTGAGTTTGCATGAGGATGTTTTTTCTCTCCAGCTCACACATACTCAATGCCTCTAATATGTGTAACTTGTTTTATTTTACAGGAAAAAGAAGCACTACCAAGTATACTATGGCATGGTGGAAGGGCTGGGTGAGTAGAGGAAACACTGGCGTGATACACTCTGTACACGATTTTAGAGGCATAAGAATTTTGTGCCTGAGGTATAGAACTTATATATTGTATAGAGACAATGAATAAAATCTTTTCACTTACAAGCTGGCCACACCTATTGCAAAATCACTCTGTGGGCAAGTGTGAGGTTATGAGGAATTTGTTAAATATGTTAGCTGGTTTTAAGAAACAAATTGGTACTTTTATTGGCTGACATGAGTTTGGCATTTACTGTAGTTCTGATAGCTGTGAATGTTTGGTCAGTCTTTTCTTGTGGGAGTGTGTTCCGCAGTCATGGTCTAGCCCCTGCAAACATTTTAATTGTCATACACCTCTCAGTTGGTTGATTGTTCCAGCTGTGGTTGTAGGTCCCAGTCGTGGAAGGATATGTGGGCTCAAGTAGCTAAGCCATTGCCATGGAGGGTTTTGAACATCAGTACAGGCAGCTGAGCTCAGTGGGGCGCCAAGACCTTAGTCGTTCTTTAGAATTTACAGTACTTTGGAAATGTATGTTTCAAACCTGGGCCAATGGTTTTCATTGAGGCAGACCCACTATATAGCTAAGAGTGAAAGTGTGGAGGGTGGTAGCTAACTGCATTTGTGTAAAATCTTGAATCTTTTGAAACCGGTGGCAAAATTCCTGTTCCCATCAATGGGAGCAGGATTCCACACTGTAACTTTGTACTGATCTACTAAGAGTTGGAGCAAAAGAAGAGCCTCCACGATGATGGGGTGACACAAAGGGGCACTGGTCAGAGGACTCCTTGCTTGTTTTGGTCAGAGGGAGTTTGTTTCCTGAACAGTCTCATGACTCAGAGTTGCTGGGAGCCCTGTCCACAATACAGTGGCTCAGAAACATTTGTTCCAGGAGAAAACTACCTGGCTTGCTTTCAGCTGGGTCATCGAGCTTCTCGGGAACACACCTGGCAGGCTAATGGAAAGCCAAGGAGATTCAGTTTTCCATGTTCAGAAGCTTATGACTCCTTGCCAGCTCTAGGTTCTTGGCGCTTCCAGTGTCTTTGACTCTGGGGCTCCCTGCAAAGCTTGCAGAGAACGTCCAACAATTTGGCTTTTGTTCCAGATGGGTATGGTCTCAAATTCTGAAGTCTTAGTATCCCCCACGGGATGTATATTGAGTTCTCCACCCAGCAATGGACAGCCGCATTCCAGACACCAGCTCCGGACAGTCATAATATTCATTGGTTTTGCTGAGAGGGCTTCTGTTAACTGTTTTGTCTCATTGCTCCATCACCTGAGTCTCTGGTCAGCATTGTCCTATAGTTAGGCTCTCTGGTTCTCAAGAGATATAGGTCAATGTACAATCCAGATTGGGTATTATCTTAGTGCTTTTACTCCATCCGGTACGAAATTTGTAGAACAGTGAGGGCAGGGACAGCGCAAAATTTCATTTCAAGTGGGCACAGCACTTGCTTTGGTTTTTGACTGTGACCATCATTGGTAGAGCTGGTTGGGAAATGGACAAACTATTTCATGAAATTTCTCAAATGTTGTTTGCGTTTTGTAGGGTTTAAATACAATTGTCTTCTATGATTATTTTTTTAAATTCTGTGTTTTGCCATCCCCCTTTTTTCTTCACATTTCTCCATGAAACTTTTGTCAGCATTTCTTCTCTTCTCTCCCTCTTCCCCCACTAGCTTTTGCCACAGAGTCCATGAAGATGAATAATGGGGGGGGGGGGGTAGAAGGGAGGACCTGACTTTTTCCTCTTTTCTTTCAGTTGAGGTTTTTTCTGGCACTTTATCACTTTTCCAAAGTTAGAGGCACTTGGAAAAATTAGAGGGGAAAGAGGAGACAAAACAAAGCCCTGGAGATTGTTCTCTCTGTCTCTCTCTCTCTAATATATATTTTGGTGGGGGAGAGTTACAAAATTTGAATTTTCTTTTGCTTTTTGAAAACAAAGTGCAAATGCTTAATGCAGAATGTTCCCTTTGTTTAGAAACTTTCCAAGGTGGGTTTTTTTTTCTTTTAAATGGAAACACAACCCACATTTTCCCATGGAAAACTTTGTTTTTGACAATATGCCACTTTTCAGTGAGAGGAAAAAAATTGTTTGGAAAATTGTAACTGGAGGTGGTCACAGATAAAAATCCCAAATTAGCAGCATGGCAGTAGATCCCTCGACGTGTTGGTCTAATAGTCTTTTTCATTATGGAAGTGACACATACACTGACTCATTTCAATCCACTGATTCAGCTGGCTACGTGGAGCCACCTGGAAACAGAAGGCCAAATAAGTCGTGCCAAATTCCTGTTTTAACCTGCAGTGGACACACCTTTCTCATGCCCTCTGTTATGATAACCAGAGAATGAAAATAGAGAACCTCTGTCTTGTGAATCATGGCTGATTCCTTCTTGCCAGAACTGATTCAAACCCCTGACTGGGATTTTTTTTTTCTTCCATAAAAGGATCATCTATTTTTGTTTGCCTTGCCTCCAATCTCCTACAAACTAAAACTCACCTTGTACTCCCCTGTTCTCAGAGTCATGGTATGTCAGCCTAGAGCACTCATCAGGCTGCTCTAACTCACTCACTACTAACAGCCCTGAGGGACTGAAGCCACAGGCAACAATGGGGCATTATACCCTTACCTCCTTCCTTTATTCACATCCCCATTGAAAGTAGCAGGGAGCCAGTGGCAGAAGCATTTTGATGCTGTCTACAAGAAAGAGCATGGTGGTCCTTTCAGGGCCATGGAGGCCAGCTGGACTGCCGATTGAGCCAAAAGCATAGTACCAAAGTAGCAAGGTTCTAGCCCCTTGCAGGGCACTGGAGGCCCTTGAGAAAGAGGACAATGAATCTGAATGTCTTGCAGTGGAGAAGTGTAAATGCAGAGCTTGGGGAGGGGAAGGTGATAAAACCAGGACAACAAGGAGGAAGATCTGTTTTAACAGTGTTATTAATTTTGGAGGCCCATAAAAGGGTTTATGTGGGTATGAGAACAAGGAGAAATAAAGACAGAAACAAGAATAAACCTAATTCAATGCTCTGTCCCTTTCTATTTTGGGTCCTTGTGTGTTATCAGATGACTTTTTGGGTTCCATCTGTTATCATTCTGAATTTGAAGAAATAAAGTTCTGTGAGATCAGCCTTTCCAGCAAGAGTATTTTGTGAGTTTATCAGTCCTCTCTGTGGTCATGTTGTGAACATAAGAAGATACCACCTTTTGGGAGAGAGGAAGTCCAGTTTTGATGCACTGCTCAACACCGTCTTTCTGCTGGGACTGCCATTAGGGTCCAATTAGCATCTTCTGCAATAGTGTAATTTGAGGTCCATTGGACTTGGACAGCCTCATCAAACTCATGTCACACTTTCCTTTTCTTTCAGCGTGATGAAGATGGCCGCTCAGTGAAAAGTGCTCTGAGCTTTGACCCCACACCTGATGCCCAAGTTCTGTATAAAGCAATGAAAGGATTTGGTGAGTTGACTCTCTCTATTACTAGCCACGCCTTTAAAACATTGTATATTTCAGTTATAGCATTAACACCATTCCTTGCAAAACACCTACAGTCATTTATGCTATCACACAAGGATTCTGAATCAAAGCTGCTCCAGAGCATGTCTAAATCCTTTCATTGTGTCAGGGCAGTGAGGTTTGGGAGGGTTGGATGGATAATAACCATGAGATGTTGAGACATGTCTTCACTTATTTTCCTACAAATGTGTTTACATCCTATCCTTGTTTGTTGGCAGGGACCGATGAACAGGCTATAATCGATGTTCTCACCAAAAGGAGCAATGCACAGCGTCAACAGATTGCCAGATCGTTCAAGGAACAGTTTGGAAAGGTTATCCAGAGAAAGGACATGTTTGTTTACTTTTTCCTCTAGGCACTGCTTGAGGTTCTGTCTGGGAAGGGAGGTGTCAGAGATGGTGGAAGCACTACCTTTTGTTGGATGGAATGTCATATGTAGTGGGGTGTTTGTGTCACTCATTGGTCTACAATTTGTAGAGGTGTTGTAGACATGTACATTAGGGACATTAGGAGACACAGTGGTTGAGATACTATCTTTTATTGGACCAGCTTCTGTTGGCAATTGTGACAAGCTCTTGCAAGCTCTTTTCTTTCACCAACAGAAGCTGGTCTAATAAAAGATATTCCTTCACCCACCTGGTTTCCCTAGAGGTATTTTATGGAAGGCAACAGAACTGATAGGCACTGACACTACTACAATGGTGGAAATCTGCGTTCTTAATGGAGGTCTGTGCTCTTTTGACCAAAGCTTCTGAAGACACTATCACAGTACAATTAATGGCCATGATGTTCTGCAGCATCCAGATTTCTTGTCAAACATCAGCCCCATGAATGATCAGAAGGTCTTGGCTGGCTAGGGAATGTGTGAATGAAGAGCAGAGCTGGTGGGAAAACCACAGACTTTCCTATAGGAGATTTCAAATGTTTGTGTTTGTGGAAGGGTTGCAAGGATGAATTCCATAATGTTCATGAAGTGCCCATGTATAACCATTATTGTCTGGGGACACTATAGGAATACCTAGACAATCCACTCAAAGATATGCCTCCTGATCATCCTCGCGGGTCTTTTACATAAACCAGTCAACACAACACTCTGTATTAGCTGTAGGTCATGAGGGCTACAAACAGAGACTGAAGGAAAGTGACATGCAATGAAACAAGACCCAAATGCACTTTTAGTTAATTACGTCTTTCATGTCAAGCAGGATCTTATTGCAAGCTTAAAGTCTGAACTGAGTGGCAAGTTTGAGCGGCTCCTTGTAGCCCTGATGTACCCACCAGTCAAATACGATGCCAAGGAATTGCATGATGCCTTGAAGGTAAATCAATTACCTGCTGTTTATTAAGATATACCAGAAACACAGTGTTAATTTCTTGTGCTAATAGGAGGACTTAGCAACTGAACCTTTGCATGGTGTCACTTCTCAGCAGGCCAGTGTTGATAGCAAATAGTGGTTTGGATGGACTATTAGAGCACTTCTTCGATGGAAAGAAGCACACTTTAAAAATATCATTTACACTTTTAATGCCTTTGTTGACTTGGGAACAACAGCAGAACTGTGCAAATCCCCGTTTTTGATGAATGATTGCACAAAAATACAGCTCTCTGGTTTATTGCTACTTCTTGCTCTATAAAGTTCCCAAGATCCATCTTCTTCTTCTTTGTGTCCAGACAGCTGTAGTTCTCATCTAGCCCCTCCTCTGGTATGTTGACAATTGTAACTTCCTTCTCTATTGTATCTCCCTAATAATGTCAGGTCCCCACAAAATATAGCTGCTAAAATCGTCATCCTCACTCATCAAAGACTACATCACCACCTTCTTTGAATCCCTCCATTGGCTCTAGTTCAACGTCCTTGTCGTCACCTTCCAGTCTCACCACAACTCTTCCTCTGTTGTCTATTGCAGCCTATCTAACAAATCTGCTCTGCAAGCCACTCATTTATCAGCTTCTAACACAAACATTCCTGTACTTCTCTCCATTGTACCCTTTGGGTGTGTCTACACTGTGTGTTTAAGTTGACTTAAGGGCCGTTGCGTCGATTTAAGCTCAGCTGCCCTCTCCCCTTAGAGGGAACATTGATTCCCAGCTGTGTGGACCACAGTCAAACTCCTCATGTTCCCTGACTGATCTCCCCTGTTCAAAGCCGGACCGGGCATTATAGCCCAATCCGGCATTTCCCCTGTTCTCAGCCCACTCTGCATTTCTCCCCTGTTCTTTGCCTGATCTTGCATGTCTCCCCCATTCTCAGCCTGCTCTGCATGTCTCCCCTGTTCTTTGCCCACTCTGCATGTCTCCCCTGCTCTTAGCCTAACCCCACAGGTCTCCCCTGTTCTTTGCCTGCTCTGAATGTCTCCCCCGTTCTCAGCCCGACCCTGCCTGTCTTGCTCCTTCTCTGCCCAAACCCATGTGTCTCCCCTATCTCTGCCCAAATCTGTGTGTCTCCCCCACTGCCCTTCTCTGCCCGACCCTGGGTGTCTCCCCCTTCTCTGCTCAAATCTGTGGGTCTCCCTGCTTGCCCTTCTCAACCTAATCCTCAGTGTCTTCCCCTTCTCTGCCCAAACCCCTGTCTTCCCCTTGCCCTTTTCAGCCTGACCCTGCTTGTCTCTCCCCCTCTCCAACCAACCCTGCGTGTCTCTCCTTCTCAAAGGACTCCCCTGATATTGTTGTAAAACAAACAAGGAGTCCAAAGGCACTGTTTAAGATTAATACATTTATTTATCGGATGAGCTTTAATGGGAGAAAAATCCCATTTCATCAATCAGTTTGAAGATGGGGGAATTTACAGAATGGTAAGAAATAAATGCAGGAGAGGACATAGGATCAGGTCACAGTCTAACAGCAAATCAAAGCAGTTGTTAAGATTCAAACACTGGGAAATAGCACTTGGAAAGAAAAAGGAAGTTGGTATTTCTTTTAGATTAGATTGTGTGAAAGCAGGATTAAATCCTGACTATGGATTTTTTCCCCCCATTATAATAGATGATTTGACTTCACCTTCCTCTATGTGCTGTTTCCTGGTGTTTAAGTCTTAACTACTGCTGCGCCCTGCCCCTGCGCTGGCGGTTGCCCTGCAGCACCTGGTCCAGAGCCGGAGGAGTCAGGGCAACGCAGGGAGGGTGTGGAGTGCTGGGCTGGCACATCGCTGGGCTGCATCAGGCTCCCCGGCCTCCATGGGCTCCCTGTTGCCACACACAGTATGGAGGGCGGTGTGGTCACTCACTTCCTGTAGTAAAGAAAGGGCCAGAAGAGAGGGGCGCCTCTGCTGTGGTGCACTGTGGGCCAGGTACCCACAATGCACCACTCCTAGGGCAACCTAGCAGCTGCCAGTGTGGACGTGGGCAGTCTCCTGGCATTTTGAGCGTAGGACATGCTAAGCCAGCTTAATAAAGTCTACATTAAGCAGACCTTATTAAGCCAGCTTAACCAAGCCCTGTAGTGTGGACATAGCCTTTGTGTATGGGATGCCCGCCTTAGACCAATAAAAAAGGTATTCCCCTCTCCTCTTTCAAATCTCTGTTTTCTGACATAAAGCCAATTAGAAATCATCCAGATTGAAAGCTGGAAAAGCAGTATGGGGTTGAAGTCTTCTTTTATGTCAGATGAGGTGGGATTGGGATGTTTGACTCCCAAGGTTTTGATGTGGGACTTTATTGCACTGCTTCTAGCTATTTGTAAAACTTGAACTGGAGAGAAGTCTATGAAAATTCTGTGTAGGTGCAAAGGTTTGACTACATCCCTCTCCCCAGTTGTCAGTGAAAGGTTTGATTCTGAAATGCATTGTCCATGAGCAGAGCCCCAGAAAATCAACCTCAGCCCTCAGATTGCTCAGCAGAAACATGAGCCATAGCGAAAAAATCTGCCCTGAAACTTAACAAATTGTATGTGTTTCCTGGTTTCCAAGTGATGATTTCACACAGGTCAGCATCCAGACTGTGATATCCCTCATAGATGCTGTTTTGATGAGACCTACTTCTCTAAAGACAGCTTCAAGTGCATGGCAAAATATTTTTCTCCCCACTCTTTTTTACCTTTTCTATTTAAAGGGCCTAGGAACGAATGAAGGTGTCATCATAGAGATACTGGCATCTCGGACAAAAGTGCAAATTAAAGAGATAATCAAAGCTTACAAAGAAGGTAAAGCTGTTTACACCATAGTTTTCAACTGCTAACATTTTGTGTAGTAAGGTGGGCTATTCAAAAAAGCATCAGCGTTGGCTTCCCAGTGGCATCAACAGGAGCTGGGCTGACACTGGCTGCTTCTGAAAATCACACCTTTAAGTGGTCCATGTAGCACGCAAACCTCCATGGTATCATGGCTTTAGTTTTGCTGGATAGAAAACAACCACCGACAGTGTAATGGAATCTTCCTAGGTGTCTCTGGAGCTTTATTTCTTCATCTGTTTTGGCTTTACTGGGCCATATCCCAGTTGAAACCTGTCAAACTTTGGTCCAGACCCATCCTTCAATTCCTTCATGGTTCCAGGGCAGCATCTGGCCTTGAGAAAGGTGTTCAGAAAATAAAGCCCATATACCACAGAGGTCTTAATTAAATACATACCTGGAATAATTCCTTGATGTCAATGGAACTACTGATGTACCTGAAGTTCAGTATCTTCTGGAGCATATATCTGAGTCAGAACTAAGTGAGCTCTTCACAGTCCTGTATACTCCGCAGGTTACCCTCTTGGGGCCTGCCAGGCACTACTTTGTTTCTGGAAGGCACGGTTACACCTCAGTGATTCATTGTGCCCTTCAGTGACGTGTGTCACCCCCACCTCCCTTATCTTGGTGCTCTTTCTCGCGTAGAATATGGTTCCAACCTGGAAGAGGACATTAAGTCGGACACCAGTGGCTACTTTGAGCAGATATTGGTTTGCCTCCTTCAGGTAAGGTTATGAGGAGAAGATGGGGAGTCATTGCTCTTCATCTTCCCATCTTCCAAATGGGGTTAGCAGTGAGGATAGGCCTCTTATCACAAATCCACCTGACCCAGGTAGCCATCAGGGCTACTAGATAAATCATCTACACAGAAAGCCTTCTGCTTTTGCACAGAGCAGTTCCTCCAGGCACCAGTAAGTAGCCGCCATAGCTGCTTCTGTGAGCTCGGCCCCTGGCAATATCATCAGTGATTCAGAGCATTGCCCTCAAGACTTGCACAGGGCCCTTTTTCCATACCCAGACCCCTAGTCTTGAGAAAGCATCTTGGATACAATTTCCATGCTTCAGAATTATTGACCTGAGTGAAGCAATAGCAGCTTATTGGCTCCTAATGAGTGATTTTAGCCAATTGTCAACAAGGCTCTTTCCCTAGTGTTCTGTATAACAATATGGCTCACCTACCTTGCAGGGGAGAAGGTTTGGGAAGATGACTTCATCTGTCTGTAAAGTGATTATAGGAGAGTAAATAACTTATTTCCATTGTACCCTTCTAGGGCGAGAGGGATGATCCAAGATGCTATGTGGATTCAGCACTGGTGCTTCAGGATGCTCAGGTATCATCATTAAGGTGTTGGACTCAGCCATGGACCCGAACCCAATCATTCCTGAAGCTCAGGGTCATTTGGTCTAATCCTTTATAGAGAAAGGAGCTGGAGATGCTAGGGGTTGGTTTGTTCACCTCTCTTCTGTAACTGCCACTGACCAAGGTTCAATTCAATCAATCAATCAATCAAATCATAGGGCTGGAAGGGACCTCGTGAGATCATCGAGCATTCCACCTACCCTATTGAACAATTAGTTATTGCCCTAGTTTAAACAAAGGCAGGGACTATGTGATGGAAGGGGCTAGCTCACAGTAAAACTGATTATCCAAGAAATGTCCCTGGACCCATCCAGTGGGAGCAAAAATGCAACTGTGCACAAAGCAATGGGGAGCCCTTATCTGTGAATTCCATGTACCAAACATCACTGTCATATATAATGGATGTGTTTAAATCACAGGCTCTTTACACTGCTGGGGAGAAGATACGGGGCACTGACGAGATCCAATTCATCACCATCCTGTGCACCAGGAGTGCCACCCATTTGCTGAGAGGTAAAAAGCAGGGGGCTCATTCCTAAGCACAGGAGCAGCTTTCAAAATGAGAGTGCATCATACACAAAAAAGAGACAGAGCCTGTCCAGGCCAACCAGAACACCCAAAGTTAGGCATGTAAATCCATACCGAAACACCTAAATGTTTGCCCTGATTCATTTTCAGAGGTGCTGCATGTCCATAAACTCCCATTTGATTTGGTGAGAGTTCTGAGCACCTCTGCAAATGAGTACATTTATTGAACAGGTCCAAGACTGGAGCATTAAAAAGAGATGGCTGGGGAGCTTGAAACCAGGTGGAGAAGGTTACATCTTTTATTGGGCTGACTGCCTATTGATGGAAAACACAAGCTCTCAAGCTTTATAGAGTTCTTCCTCAGGCTGGGAGACAGTAATCAGTCTGAGCACTTTCTCAAGACCCTTCATTGGACCAGCTTCTGGCAGGAGAAGGCACAAGCTTTGTGAAGCTCAAAAGCTTGTGCCTTGTCCCAAAAGAAGTCATTCCAATAAAAGATATTACCTTACAGAGAGAGGGAATGTCACTTTCTATAATGCACTATAATCTACTACATATCTCTACCCGTAAGTAGAGCCTCTCTGGTCTGGCTCTTCCTCCTTTGGAAAGCCTCTAAGAAACAGCTGGTCAATGAGCTATGATGGGGAATCACAATGCACAAAGGCAGAGTCCCTGCACCATGAAGCATGACAGATCTCAGGCTAGCCTTAGGTTGGACCATCCCAGAAGCAATGCAGAGCCAAGAATGACCGCAGAGTCTTCAACCAATCAGAGAAGAGCTTGACAAACATGTTTTGTTTCATTGGCTGATGTGCCCAGATTCAAAAGAGGCCAGTCACCAGGTAAGTTGGATCATGCACCAATATAGCACGTGTTCCTCAGCTTTGCCCCAGTAAGATGTTCTGTGACATCTTTCTAGGAATCTGAGGCCTACCAGCCATTAATATTGTTGTCTTGACTCTATCCTCTTCGAGCTCATTTCCTTTGCTTAAAGAAGGGCTGGAGGAGAAATAGAATCATGGAATCATAGGGTTGGAAGGGACCTCATGAGGTCATCTAGTCCAACCCCCTGCCAAAATGCTGGACCACTCCCACTAAATTATTCCAGCTAGAGTGTTATCCACCCGGGCCTTAAACATCTCCAAAGATGGAGATTCCACCACCTCCCTAGGTAGCCCATTCCAATGCTTTACCACACTCCTAGTAAGAAAGTTTTTCCTAATATCCAGCCTCGACCTCCCCAGCTGCAACTTGAAACCATTGCTCCTTCTTCTCTCCTCTGTTACTAATGAGAACAGCTGAGTTCCATCCTCCTTGGAGCATCCCTTCAGGTAGTTGAACGTTGCTATCAAATCCCCCCTCAGTCTTCTCTTCTGCAGGCTAAATAAGCCTAGTTCCTTCAGTCTTTCTTCATAGGGCTTGTGCTCCAGCCTCTTGATAATTTTTGTTGCCCTCCACTGGACTCTTTCTAATTTGTCCACGTCCTTTTTGTAGTGGAGACCCAAAAACTATATACAATATTCCAGATGTGGCCTCACCAGTGCTGAATAGAGGGGAATGATCACATCCCTTGATCTGCTGGCAGTACTTCTTCTGATGCAGCCCAGTATGCCATTGGCCTTTTTGGCAGCAAGAGCACACTGCTGACTCATATCCAGCTTCCCATCCACAAGGACCCCCAGGTCCTTTTCTACGGTGCTGCTACTTAGCTGATCGCTCGCCAGCCTGTAGCAGTGCATGGGGTTTTTCCATCCCAAGTGCAGGACTTTGCACTTGTCCTTGTTGAACCTCATGAGATTTCTATTGGCCCACTGCTCCAATTTGTCAAGGTCTTCCTGAATCTTCTCCCTGCCTTCCAGCGTGTCTACCATTCCCCCCAGCTTGGTGTCATCTGCAAACTTGCTGAGTGTGCAATAAATCCCATCATCCAGATCATTAATGAAAATATTGAACAAAACTGGCCCCAGAACCGACCCCTGGGGCACACCACTCGTTACTGGTTGCCAACTAGACATGGAAACATTGATTCCTACATGCTGAAACCATTGATCTAGCCAGTTCTCTATCTACCTTACAGTCCACACATCCAACCCATAGTTCCTTAACTTGCTGACGAGAATGCTTTGGGAAACCGTATCAAAGGCCTTGCTAAAGTCAAAGTATAATCACATCAACAGCTCTTCCTGCATCCACAAATCCAGTTATCTCATCATAGAAGGTGATGAGGTTGGTTAGGCACGATTTACCCTTGGTGAATCCATGCTGACTGTTCCTGATCACTCTATTTTCCTCCAAGTGTTTCAGGATGGATTCTTTGAGAAGCTGCTCCATTATTTTTTCAGGGATTGAGGTGAGGCTGACAGGTCTGTAATTCCCTGGATCCTCCTTTTTGCTTTTCTTGAAGATAGGCACTGTATTTGCTTTTTTCCAGTCCTCTGGCACCTCCCCCGTTCGCTATGAGTTTTCAAAGATAATGGCCAGCGGTACTGCTATCTCATCGGCCAACTCCCTCGGCACCCTTGGATGCAGGTCATCTGGCCCCATGGACTTGTGCACATCCAGCTTCTTTAGATAGTCCCTAACCTGACCTTCTGTCACGAAGGGCCTCTCTTCTTCTTTCCAATCTGCCATACCCAGTGTAGTGGGCTGGGAGCTGGCTCTTCCTGTGAAAACTGAAGTAAAAAAAGTATTGAGCTCTTCAGCCTTTTCCTCATCCTTCATCACAAGGATACCTGCGCTATTCAGTAAGGGACTTACACCACCCCTGATCCTCTTCTTGTTATTGACATACTTGTAGAACCACTTCCTGTTATCCTTCACATCCCTTGCTAGCTGCAACTCCACTTGTCCTTTGGCCTTTCTGATTTTATCCCTGCAGTCCCGAGCAATATCTTTATATGCCTCCTTGGTCATCTGTCCAAGCTTCCACTTCCCATAAGCTTCCTTTTTATGCTTTAGCTCAGTGCAGAGCTCTCTGTTAAGCCACACTGGGCGCCTTCCACATTTGTGTTCTTCCTGCTCATTGGAATGGTATCTTCCTGTGCCCTTAGCAGGGTTTCTTTAAAATGCAACCAGCTCTCTTGGACACCTTTTCCCTTCAGATCAGCCTCCCAAGGGATCCTGCCCATCAGTTCCCTGAGGGAGCCAAAATCTGCTTTTCTGAAGTCCAGGGTCTGCGTTTTGCTTCTTTCCTTTTTTACATTGATCAGCATCTTGAACTCACATCTCATGGTCACTGCTGCCCAGGTTGCCATTAACTTCTATGTCCCCAATCAATTCTTCTCTGTTTGTGAGCAGCAGGTCAAGAGGTGCAAGGCTCCTAGTTAGTTTCTCCAGCATTTGTACCAGGAAGTTGTGCTCACTCTCCAAAAACTTCCTGGATTGCCTGTGCACTGCTGTATTCACCTTCCAGTAGATGTCAGGATAATTGAAGTCCCCCATGAGAATCAGGGCCTGTCATCAGGAAACTTCTGCCAGTTGTCCATAGACTGCCTCATCTACCTCCTCCTTCTGGTCTGGAGGTCTATAGCAGACGCCCACCAGAACATCCCTCTTGTTGCCCTCTCCTCTAAGCTTAACCTACAGATTTTCAACTGGCTTGGTTCGACTTCCATAATGGAGGTCTGAGCAGTCATAGAGCTCTTTTACATATAGTGCTACTCCTCCCCCTCTTCTTCCCTGCCTCTCCTTCCTGAACAACTTATACCCATCCATGGCAGAGCTTCAGTCATGCAAGCTATCCCACTATGTCTCTGTTATTCCACTTATATCATAGTTCCTTGTCTGCACCAGTACTACCAATTCTTCCTGCTTGTTTCCCAGGCTACTCACATTTGTGTACAGGCACCTAAGTTTCCAGGCTGACTGCCCTATTTTCCCAAGTCAATTTTCAGTTCTATTGCATCTACCTCCTTGTATTTTCTCCTGGCATTGTCCTCCTGCACCTGCCTCAGGTTTTAAAGCTTCACTAGAACATGTAACATAATTATTTGATTCCCCCCACCATGTTCCAGCTACCTTCTCTTTTATCCCTGGTGTCACAGTCCCTGTTCCCCCCAAGTTCCATCCCTTCCCCTAGGTGTCCCACATTGTCACTTACCTGTGGGCTTTGGTCTCCTTCCCCCTTCCAACTTGTTTAAAGCACTCCTCACTAGGTCAGCCAGTCGACATCCGAATATGCTCTTCCCCTTCAACAGATGGAGTCCATCTCTGCCTAGCAGTCCTTCCTCCTGGAACAGCACCCCATGGTCACGGAAGCCAAAGCCCTCCTGACGACACCATCTTTGCAGCCAGGCGTTCACATCTAGGATGCATCTGTCTCTACTCAGGCCCCTACCCTTGACCAGAAGGATCGAGGAGAACAACACCTGTGCTCCGAATTCCTTCACCCGTGCTCCCAGAGCCCTGTAGTCACCTTTGATCTGCCGAGGATCACCTCACGCAGTATCATTGGGTCCCACTTGGATGAGAAGCATCGGGTAGTAGTCAGAGGGGCGGATGATTCTCGACAATCCCTCCATAACGTCTCGGATGCGGGCACCTGGCAGGCAGCATACCTCCCACGAGGCCTTGTCAGGGCAACAGATGGGTGCCTCCACCCCCCTCAGAAGTGAGTCCCCAACCACCACAACCCTATGTTTCCTCCTAGTTGTGGTGGCTGTGATCCTCCCAGCCTTGGGGGTGCATGGCGTCTCCTCCCCCACCTCATCCATTGTCTCTAGTGCTGTGTATTGGTTCTTAACCACAATGTTGGGAGGGATGGGAGCAGGGGTGGAGCACTGGCTGCTGCCAGAGGTAACCAGCTGCCAGTGTCCTCCCTCTGCCACAGGTATCCCATCCTTCTCCAGTGGTGCGGCAGTAGTATCTGGCACCTGGAGAGTGTCCGCCTCCTTGCGTGTCTCCTCATGGATGCTATTGAGGAACTTCTCCAGGGCACGGATACTCCTTAGCCTAGACACCTCCTCCTGTAACTCTCCTACCTGCCTCCTGAGAGTCCATCAGAAGACACCTGTAACATTGATTCATCTCCCCAGTCTGATCCTCAGAGACAGGGAACTGCAGGCTGCAGTCTCTGCAAGTCTACACCAGGATCTGGGTAGCGGTATCCATGCTCAGGATATCTGTCTGGCTACAGGCACAGGTGGAGGAAACAGAAAGGGCACTGGCACAAGCAGTGCGGCTCCTCTTCACCATTGTGGTCTCCCCAAACTCCCTCTCAAACTCCCCTGTTAGCAGTCCCCCTATTTGCAAGCTCCCTCTGGTCACTCAGCCACTGGCTTTTAAGGCCTTCTCTGCCTAGGTCAGCCCTTGCCCCTCATTAAACACACAGGGGAAGAGTGATCACAAGGCTGATTGAAGCTGGTGATCAAAGGTGAGCAGGGAACAATGATCCAAACCGCCCCTGTGGTGTTTTGGACTACCTAGGGTCATTAGGGTTGCTATAGTGATAAATGGGAGGGTCGTTTAGGTGCTAGGGCAACCTGTCTGTTGGGTTCTCTCTTCCTCAGTTCTCTTTCAATAAAGACTCCTTACACAGCTCTGAATATGCTGCCTCTCATTACTGGATTATAATTTCCCCTAAAACTCCACATCTGGCAACAGAGGACAGGATTTGTGATGGAGTTGGCTATCCTCAATGATCCTGGCAACTTTGGAAAACCAGAATGCAATGTAAGAAGCAAAACTTTATTTTACTGCTTGCATGGGGGTTGCGTTGTAGCTGTGAAAGCTGATTTGTTTGCCTAAGGGCTAGCTGGCTATTCTGAAAGCTGCTCTGCCTGTTGTTAAGCACAAAGAAGAGATAAGGCTGGCTGGCTATTCTGAAAGCTGATCTGCCTGCTGTTAAGAGAAGAGACAAACAATAATCACAAGAGGGCATCAAGGCTTTACTTACTACAACCTTTGAAGCATATGATCATTCAGCAGATTCATGGCAGACATATACAGCCCAATTTCAAAATTTTGTAATAGCAAATAACATAACTAATGAGAAGAAGGTGACAGTTTTTCTAACGGTCATTGGAGTTAAGACTTATAATTTGCTATGTGATTTGCTTTATCCGGAGAAGCCAGAGCAGAAACTTTATGGGGACCTAGTGGAAGTTCTGGGAGCACATTTTTGCCTGAAGCCACTAGTAATCACAGAGAGATATAGGTTCTACCAAAGAAACCAAGGTGAAGGTGAATCAGTTGTACAGTTTGTAGCAGCTCTGTGGAAGCTGGCAGCACACTGTGACTTCAAGAACATGTTAGAGGAAATGCTGCATGACAGGCTGGTGTGTGGCCTGCACAATGAATCAACATAGAAACACCTATTGACTAAAGGTGAACTCACGTTGCAGAAGGCTGTGGAAATTGCAGTCTCCATAGAACACGTCACCCAAGACATGCAACAGATCGGGGTCAGTGTATGTAAAGTATCCCTACAACCTGCCCACAGGGCACCGGGGAGACAGGAATGTTACCGGTGTGGGAAGCAGGGTCACCTCACATCAAAGTGCTGGTTTAAGGAACTACTGTGTCGACAGTGTGGTAAGAGAGGGCACATTGAACGTGCCTACAAACAAAGGAAGGATGAGCCAAACAGAAGAGGCAGACCTGAGAAAAATGGGCCATTGGTTTGGCGGACTAAGAGGGAAATTCTGCATGCAGTACAGCAGAATACAGGTGATCATAGTGACACCCAATCGGAAGATGAAGATTCCCTCCATGTTTTGTCTGTAACAGCTGGCTCACGTAAATTCTGGGTGACACCTGTATTGGAAGGCAAACCTATATGAATGGAACTGTACACTGGTGCAGCGGTTTCATTAGTTTCTAACATTGTGTATGAGCAGGACTTTAGACACCTGCCCCTTAAGCCGACAGTAGTCCTTTTGAAGACATATACTGGAGAGACTGTTGCCCCGTTGGGTACTATTGATGTGAAAATAGAACTCAATGGACAGACCACAAAGCTACCACTGTTTGTGGTGAAGGGGAATTACCCAGCCCTAATG
>ML681981.1:49240943-49350392 GCA_007922195.1 Podocnemis expansa
CTTGTTCTGAAACAACACGTTCGCACGGCGTTGTCTCGAAACAACCGTTGCGAAACAACGTTGTTTCGCCCACGGACTAGGTTTTACTTGTTTCAAAACAACGTGGTTGTTTCGGAACAATGGCTTCCCTTGTTCCGAAACAACTGTGCGTCATGTGAACAGCTGAAACCTTATTTTGAAACAACCTCTGTTGTTTCGAAATAAGGAGGCTGTGTGAACACAGCCTTAGGCAGCATTAAGGGAATCACTGTGAAATTAAATATAAAGCCTGATTGCCAGCCAAAATGTTTGAAGGCCAGGATAGTGCCATTTGCTATCAGACCCAAGGTGGTAAACTCTAGAGTTCTGACACATTTTGACCCATCTTTGCCCCTACAGTTGGCTTGTGATGCCTCCCCTTATGGAGTTGGGGCTGTATTGTCACATATTATGCCTTCTGGTGAAGAGAGGCCTATTGCTTTTGCTTCATTCTCCTTGACCAAGGCAGAAACTAACTATGCCCAAATTGAATGCGAAGCACTGGGCATTG
Source organism: Podocnemis expansa (assembly GCA_007922195.1). Lineage (NCBI taxonomy): Eukaryota > Metazoa > Chordata > Testudines > Podocnemididae > Podocnemis > Podocnemis expansa. The sequence continues at coordinate 49,241,473 of ML681981.1, forward strand.
TTTTTGGCATTCAGAAATTTCACCAGTACCTGTGGGGAAAGAAGTTCACACTTTTCACTGACCATCGACCCCTGATATCAATTTTGGGGCCACACACGCATCCCACATTTGGCTGTTAGTTGGATGCAACGATGGGCATTGATACTTTCTGGATACATATATGAAATCAAGTATAGGCAGTCCTCTTTGCATTGCAATGCTGATGGTCTTTCAAGGCTACCCTTACCGGCACACCATAAAGATCAGGGTCAGGAAGGAATCTTTTACTTTGAACAGGTGGAAAACACACCTGTCACGGCTACTCAAGTGAAGAAAGTGACACGGGTTGACCCAGTACTCTCACAGGTTATGGATTTTGTGATGCATGGAACGTTCTTACCTGACTCTCAGGTCTCTCTTGACCTCCACCCCTATGTGTCTAGGAGGACAGAGTTATCGACCCAATCCGGGTGTTTGTTGTGGGGTATGCGTGTCATTATCCCACTTTCATTAAGACCATGTTTGTTGGAACATCTCCATTCAAGTCACTGTGGCATAGTGCGCATGAAAAAAATTGCACGGAGCTATTTCTGGTGGCTGGGCTTGGACAGGGCCATTGAAGAAACAGCTAGAGCTTGCCCCTCATGCTAGAGCGTCCGGAACGCACCTCAGTTGGCACCTCTTTGCCCATGGGATTGGCCCGAAAGGCCATGGCAATGTATCCATGTTGATTTTGCTGGCCCATTTGAAGGATGTATGTTTTTAATTGCTGTGGATGCCCATTCAAAATGGCCAGAAGTCTCTGCAATGTATTCTACTACTACGGAAACCACTATTCAGACCCGGCATGGCTTTGTTAATCATTATGGTCTTCCAGAACAGCTGGTGAGTGACAATGGACCACAATTCATTTCTCAGGATTTTGAAACTTTTATGAAGGCCAATGGAATACATTACATCAGGTCAGCACCGTATCATCCTTCCACCAATGGACTCACTGAAAGGTTCGTACAGACTATGAAGGAAGCTCTGAAATCTGCAAAGGGACGTCCACCTCTTCAGAAGTGTCTGGACAACTTCTTGTCCTACAGAAACACTCCACAGGCTACAACTATGGCATCTCCAGCTTTTCTTATGATGGGACAGCAGTTGCGCTCTTGCTTTGATTTGTTGAAACCACGAGACACACGGCAAGTGGTTCAACACCAATAGCAGGACCAGATCAGCAGACATTCACCAAGAACAAAGGGCCGCACCTTCAGTATTGGACAGCTAGTTCTTGTGCGAAACTATGCTTCAGGAGCTAAATGGGTTCCAGCAACGGTCATTTCCCAGACAGGACCTGTTTTCTACTCTGTGCAGACAGCGAGTGGCCTAGTTTGGCAATGGCATGTAGATCAGTTGTTTCTCTGTCATATTCATTCAGAAGATGCAGCTCCAGTGGACATATCTGACTTCACCCTTACTGATGATACAACATCAGAGCATGAAACTACTGTTCATGTCTCTCCTGCTCCAGCCACCATTTCAATGCCTTCAGCCTCCCTGGACCAACCGGTCACAACATCCTCTCCGGCTCCAGCTACTTCCCCGGTACCTGTGGTCACACCACCACCAATACCACCTTGTGGTGTGGGCACAGCAGAAGTTCGCCGTAATCCACCTCGAGACAGAAGGCCTCCTAATCGGCTGGATCTTTAGCTAGTGGCGAGCCCCTCTTCATGGGGCAGAATAATTCCCCATGGGTTCGCCAGAGATGGGGCAGTCCACCCTCATCTCCTAGTTTAGTTCTGATTCTTTCGGGGGGAGGGCTGTTTTCTTTGTGGGGGGGCTTTTTCATTAGAGGGGAGGAATATGTGGTGTTTTGGACTACCTAGGGTCATTGGGGTTGCCATAGTGATATATGGGAGGGTCGTTTAGGTGCTAGGGCAACCTGTCTGTTGGGTTTTCTCTTCCTCAGTTCTCTTTCGATAAAGACTCCTTACACAGCTCTGAATATGCTGCCTCTCATTATTGGATTATAATTTCTCCTAAAACTCCACAGCCCCCAATCGCACAAACACACACTCACAGTTCCAATTCCCACAGTAGCTAACAACTATCAGAAATCACCTGTAGGGAAAGACACAAACACACAGTTAGTAACTCACTCACACAAGCTTCGCTCTCTCCCTTGCTTCTTCAGCTAGGGGATTGCCTTTCTCTCCTTCTCAGGGCTTCACCAACTCCTTCCCTCTCAAACTCCCCTGTTAGCAGTCCCCCTGTTCACAAGCAATTTTAGATATCCACTCACCAAACTAAATGTACCATTATTCTCATTCACACAGGGCACTTATATTACTTTTTAAGATCAATATATTTGATAGACATATTAAAGAACCTTAAACTCACATCAATCTTTCATGTGAATGAGAATGTGACAGTAAAAACAATATGAGTTTGGTTTAAACTTTTGCATGAAGCAACTTTCCGCTGATCCCTCCATCACGCTGAGAGCTGAGTAACAGAATCTATTTAAAATTCCATTTATTTCAACTCTGTTCCAGCTGAACTTATTTCTGATATACTGGTAGGCCTGAACTAAGACGATCATCTCCATGTGTCTTTCACCATAGTATCTGAGCGCTGAGGTCTGGGGAGTTAAGCCTGAATGCTGTCCAGATTTAGATATGAAGCTTGCTGTATTACATAGAAGCATAGGCCCAAAGGATTAGATGGGGCCAGTGTCTAACTCCCTGCCAAGATGCAGATTTGTTGGGTCTAAACCATCTGAGATGGATGGCTGTCCGGCCTCCTTTTGAAAACGTCTAGTGAAGGCGATTCTGTGATTTCCCTGCTGCACCGCTCTTATTTAATTGCCATCTCGGTGAGCAGGTCTTGCAGGGCTACAAGACAAACATGAGACTGACTATTCCACATTTGCAGTGTCTACACTGTACATATTAAGAAAACAAATCCTCATTGTTGTGGCTGAATGTTTATTTTCTGCAGAAAGCTGCATAAACTCAGATGTACCTCTGTATGTTTGCTCATGTTTTCTTACTTACTAAGTTTTTTTGAATGGCATCAAAAGAACAAGTTCAGAGCTTTTTTAGGTGTTTTTTTTTCCCTGTCCAACACCTGAAAGGCCACCATCAGCCCAGATCTTGAGTTTCTTCAGATCCCTGAGCCAGTGACAGCTGCAAGCAGAAGACCTAAAGCCATGCATGTCCCCTCTGTAACCTGATATAGATTAGTAGTGAAAGATGGGGATCAAGGGCCAGATTTCTGAATGAATGTGCAAGAGCAAACCTGTACTTCCAAATACAGACCTGTGATTGTGTACACCATTGCCCATCTTCATGAAGACTTACCCATCATGTGCACACATTTACTCACCTGGGTTTGTGTCACACCAGCATTTTCTTGTCTTACTTTTGAAATAGAATGAAAGTTGCTGAAGTCAATGGGAATCATGCCATCCACTCCAGTGGAAGTGGGCCACAAGATACCTGGGGAACTGGCTGGCATGGATTTAAAAGTGCTCTCTGTTATTTCCCACAGTCTTTGACGAATACCAAAAGCTCGCCAATAAAAGTCTAGAAGATAGCATCCGGAGTGAAACCCATGGCTCACTAGAAGACGCCATGCTGACTATTGGTAAGGGTTACACAACTGCCTTACTCTTGTTTGTGCGTGTCTCTGTACTGCAGTAGCAGACTAAGCATTGGAAACCTCACCCATCTCATAGTACTGGGGCACCGCTGAGTTGCCTTGAGGCCTGATCCTATGGGGAGGTTAGGAAGGGAATACAGAGATGAATTATAACTGTCTGTTGTCCCTGGGTTAGACTGATCAGGGTGCTAACTGAATATTCTCCTCTGCCTAGTGAAATGCACCAGGAACATCCACACTTATTTTGCAGAGCGGCTGTACCACGCTTTGAAGGTAAGACGCAGAGACTCTACGGTCAGAAGGGACCAGCATGATCATCTAGTCTGACCTCCCTCACAATGCAGGCCACAAAACCTCACCCAGCCACTCCTGCAAGAAAACCAGTATCCTTCCTACTCACCCACAACGTGCATAGGATACAATGCTGCCAATACTTGCAGAGTTATAGTGAGTAGGACAATTTTGGCCTCTGCTGCTAGAGATCTTCTTAGAAGACACAACTGAGATCGGGGCCTCATTGTGCTGGGCATTTTACGGTCACATAGAAAGACTCCAGACTGTTTGTATCTTTCAGTCTAATGCAGAGGTCTCAAACTTGTGTCCCACGGGCCACATGCAACCCCTGAAGTTATTTCCTGTGGCCCGCAACAACACTGTCACTATCCATATTTGCAATATCATTGCATGCAAAGGTTGTGTGGCCCTTGTGGTGATTTGAGTTTGAGTCTCTTGGTCTAATGGAAAGTATAATGGCCAGTTTGCAGCTTTGGAGGTGGAACAAAGCCCTGCCAAATCAATCTCATATAGGAGCTAAATGCCTATTAGATACTAACAACTTAACCCACGATGCACTAGGCTGAATTCATGCTGCTGATCAGGAGGAGGAACATTCTCTAGCAGCTCATTAGCAATGAAGCATTCAGTCTTCAGTAAGCATAGGTGTTACATATTTAAGAATGAAGTTTGATATTTTGAAAGAAAAAATTAAGTCAGGTTCTGATCTTTTTAGAGAAAAAGCACATGCCTCTGCCATTTGATTTGAAAACCCAACTCTCTTAAGTAACAGAATCACACACCTGTGTTCTAGCTGCTACAGGTTGACAAAGCCTCCTATCTTCAGGTGGGTTACAGACACAACTTTTATAGCCCCTCTAAAAGACTGCATGACAAAGTAGATGAGACCTAACTCTGTTATAATAGAGACCTGAGTTCTATTTCCAGGTCTGTCTAAAGACCTTAGAATCACAAAAACTGGAAGGGATCATGAGAAGTCATCAAGTCTAGTCCCTTGCACTCATGGCAGGAGCAAGTCCCCTCCTAAACTATCCCTGACAAGTGTTTGTCTAACCTGCTATTAAACACTTCCAATGATGGAGATTCCAAAACCTGCCCGGGCAACTCATTCCAGTGGTTAATCACCCTGACAGTTAGCAAGTTTTTCCTAATGTCCAACCTAAACCTCCCTTGCTGTAATTTAAGCTCATTGTTTCTTGTCCTATTAGAAGCAATTAAGGAGAACAATTTTTCTCTCTCCTCATGACAACCATTTAGGTACTTGAAAACTGTTACCATGTCCTCCCTCAGTCTTCTCTTTTCAAGCCTAAACAAACCCAGCTCTTTCAATCTTCCCTCATAAGTCAAGAGTTCCAGACTGTGCACAAGCTGTCTATCTTATTTGTAAAGGGGTGAAAAACTGGGTGTAAAAATATCTGTTCTTAATCAAAATCCATTTTCATTTAAATTGGATTTTGTTAAGGTGCAGGCTATTCAGGGTGGGCCTGCTTCTTCTCCTGCTTTGCTCAGAAGCAGTGAAAGGGCAGTGATGTAAAACTGGTTCAAATGAGGGCAGAAATAGGCCTGGCCCCATCAGAAGAAGAGGGATATGCAGGCTCAAAGTCCCAAAGGAGGGTGCTTCTGTGGAGTTAAGATAGGCATAAGAGGTTCAGTTCTGCTCTTGGCTACATAAGCACAACCCCCCAAATACCATCAGATCTGCACTGGTTGTAATTGGAGGCAGGGTTTTGCCCACAGTGGTGGTTGAATTGCTCTGACAGCAGTAAATCTGCTGATTTTTCTTTTTAGGGTGTATTTTTTTTTCAGTAACATTAAAACAAATACATGAATTCCAGGGGGAGATTCATGTCAATCCCTGAAAACTCTGGGGCTGAATGTGTCAGTGCTAATGGGAACTTAGATCATAGATGTTACAAAGCCATTTGGGCCTTTACAGTCCTCAGTGGAAGACTGCCAACGAGAAAGCTTTCCCTCAAGTTTTGTTGAGGATGAACTTTCACTGTCACTTTCATAAGGGTAAAGGTCTAAACAAATGGACAGATGCTCCATAACTGTCATGATTCGCTATGCTGTATCCTCCAATAAATTTCTGTTCCAGCTTGCATCTCTGTAGGTCTCTTGCTCCTGAATTTTTAATGCACAGATTGCCTGGTCCCACCAAAGTTCAGGACAGGTTTTGTGACATGAACACAGGGGGCCAGCAGGGACTACTATGAATGGCAAAGGGGTGCTAAATTCATTCCCAGGAGGATCTGAAGCCTGGTCTCTTTCATCTTGGTCTTGGACCAACATGCAAACACTAAATCTGCCTTCTCTTCTCCCTCCTCATCCCCAAGAAGAGAGAAAATGAGATCATCCCTGACTCTTCCCACCCCCTGATGACAGTGCCCCATTAATAATCCTGTCATTGCAGGGGGCAGGCACGCATGATGGAACCCTTATAAGAGTCATTGTTTCCAGGAGTGAAATTGACCTAAATCTCATCAAGGCTGAATTCCTGAAGATTGCAGGCAAATCCCTTTCCACTATGATTGTGGTAAGCAGTGGTTTTGCTGTTGTTATGAATTGCTTATGGGCATCTCTAGTGCCTCCATCACCATGGTATCTGGGCACTTTCATCATTGTTCTGGGTGAAGGACTGTCCCCAGCAAGATCATGACACCACCTTCCCCCCTTCATAAATCTTTCGAGATGGGTCAGACTCCCCAGATCAAGTACAACAATAAACACTGGATTCATGCCTCAGTTTCCTCACCAATCTAGGCCACTCTTTGAGCTTGGCAGAGACCCTGTGGTCATCAGAGGTCTCCTCCTTCAGAATGCCTTGGACTGGTGAGTAAACTGAGCTATGGGTCTGCCAAATGCTGGGTTTCTTCTCCTTCGTGGCACTGTTCTAATTTACATCAGTCATTATTCTGTATATGGCCAGTCTGAAAACTGAACTTTTTCCACTACCACCCCGCCCCAAGCCCTACAAATGCTTTGGAATTGGGTTCTTCTTGCCTCCAGTCTGATCACCCATCCCTAATAAAAAGCTGTGTTCAACACTGGAGTTGCAATATGAGTTGTCTCTGATTGTATTGTTCTGGTTTGTTCCTTTCCCCTGTGCAGACAGCACAGAGGCCCCCATATGAGCAGTCCCCTGGGAAATCTTTCTGTAATTAAGGCCACATCTTCTAATCTACATTGTCAGCCTCTGTCATGTTGATTAATGATCAGCTGTCAAGGGTCCTGGCTGAATAATAATTCTTACTGAGAAGTTGCAGTCAGTTCCCCAAAATACCCACAGAGGATGAAATGAGCATCTCTTCTCTCATTAATGTTCCCCTGGACGGACAGAGATTTGTCTATTTCCTAAACATTTGAATTACAAAGCACATTGATGCAAGTAAGAGTTTGTGCTGCCAGGGAGCATGTGGGCACAAAAACTCCAGTGCTACTGCATGATGGACGCAGACTGAACATCTAGTCAGACCAATTTATGGATGCTCCTTTGGGATTTGCAGAGATGATAAAAATGTGCTTAACAAGAAAGTGCTCCACTCATTCCCCTCCAGTGAGTGGGGAGAATGGCACTTAAAGGCTCAGGCAACTTGAATCTGCAACTTGTACAATGGTCTTGAGTCTACATTCATTTACGTGGTTGGTTTTTTTGTTTGGGCTTTTTTTTATCCTTGAGTTACTCCATTGACTTAGCACAGTTAGTCCTGATTGGTTGTAAATTGGTGTAAGAGACTAGAGGAGAATTGGACTCCATATATTATATTGATGGGAAAACATTAGGCTTGTTTTTTCTCTGACTTACAATAGGGTGTAAGTCAGTAATAAATCCACTGAAATCAATGGAATCTGACTTTTCTCAAAGCCCTTGTTATATCCGAGTTTAACCGTAGAATGCCAGCGTATTCCTCTGTGATCCATTGTATTGTTGTTCCCTCTGTCAGGAAGACACAAGTGGCGATTACAAGACGGCCTTGCTGAATCTCTGTGGCAGTGATAAATGAAGAAATCTGAAGGGAAAAGACAAGATGTTGAAATGGAGGCAAGGAAAGCTTTGGCAATGAATAAGTGTCTGGAAATGGATGTCTAGAAAATCCCTAGCACTGAACAAGTAGAAAAATAGAAAATCTGCTTAGAGGCTAAGAGTTTTTTGGTTTTTTGGTTTTTTTTTAAGGGATCTATGGGATCTGGAACTTCTCAATAAAATGTTTCTTCATAGAAGAATGCTAAGTAGTCAAAACTGATGTTGTTTTCAAAATGCTGTCAGTTCTGATCCCAATTTTTTTTTAAAGGTTTCACACTGCTCAAAATATCCTATTCTGATGCTTTCCAAAGAAAAAAGCTGAGATGTTCTTGAACTGATTTTTCATTTTGAAATTGGTGTACACTTAGACCAAAAAAAAAAAAGTTTGAAATTAAAATGAAACCCCTTGAAATACTGCAATTAACCTGATTTCCTCCCCCCCTCCTACTTTGTTCATAAAAATTTTGGAGCTTTCAAACTTGTTCCACTTCAGACAATTTTCAAATATTCACGGGTTGGTAGACCTGTTTTCACCTTTAGAAACCTTGCCATGAGTGCTTAAATACTTTAGCTTCCCTTTTCTTTTATTTCTGTCCTACTGACTTCAAGTGAATGTATGCACATTCGGGCCACAAACATATCTGCTGCCAAAGCTTCAATAATCCCATGGGCTTCAACAGGACAGGACAGTGCATCATCTACCCATTAGCTCATGTGGGATTGGATCCAGAGTGAGTCTCTGATGCCACTGGCGTATCAGAGATTGGCTTGGAAAAATTCAGCCTTAGAAAGCTACATCTTGCAACCTTTATTTCTGGGGAAGGGCCCTAATGTGTCAATGGGACTCCTCACAAGAGTCAGGGCTGTACGTGCAGGTAAGTGATGAATGTATGGTGACAAAACCAACAGGGTTGATTTCCCCTCTTGCTGACATCCATGTAAATTGGGATAGCTCCACTGAAGTTAATAGAATTGCATCAAACTAGTGTGAAATCAGAATTGGGTCTAATCTGTTGTTTGCTGTGAACACCCATGTTCATCCACTTTATGCTCTTCATGGGCCTGAGTTCTGCTCCCAGCTACAGAATAGCTCCATTTATGTTAAGTTGCAAAGGGATAGCCATGTTAGTCTAGTTCAGCAAAACAAATAAGACCTTTAACTGTGCCACCAAACTCCCTGTTTGCCTCAGTGACTTTCTTTTCCATTTACACTGCCCAGGAGCCAGTAGGTGGTGCAGGGAGAAAAGATGAAATGTTCCTGTGGTCCTGATTCTGTTCTGACCAGCAGTTCACCTGAGAGCTCCTTCCTTGTTTTGGGCAAGCAAATTAAATGTGTAATTACCAAAAGCCGTTACATACAGACTGGTGATTCTCTTGATGGGGCAGACAAATCTGCTTGTGGAAGCCAAACTCCCTTTAAATTAACAAGGACTTCTCATGTAGAATGACGATGGGGAGCTAGGCACCTAGATCCCCTCAACTGGGCACCCAACTGCCTTACAAGCCTTTGAAGAAGCTATCCTTACTTCCCCTGCCTTCACTTCCCCACAGTGGTTGTTCTTGAAGTTGGTCATATAAATCACATGGACAGAAATGAGTCAAACACAATCTCCTGGGATCTGTTTCATCATTGTAAGGTTTTCATTTAGTTACCCCTGGGGGAGAAGAGTCAGGAGGCTAATGAGTGGGGGAGCTCAGCATTGCCTCCAAGCTGTGTCAGGACTAATGGTGTTCGCCTGCCATACCATGCACCACTGGAGTGTGAACAGGTGTTTCAACCTGCCAGGTGGGAGGTGGGAAAGTCCCCAAGACCTGCAAGCTCCCTAGGCAAATATTTCTGTCTTTATGGGAGCCCTATGGCAGATCGGAGGGGCTAGGTGCATGCTGGATGTCATGGGAATGCCTGTCATCAAGCAGGCATTACCAGTCAGATTTGCCTTCAAGGGCATTACCTGTGCAGTGGTCAGTGACTGGGAACCCAGGACCACTTCTCTGCTCTCTCCTAGTCTAGAGATTTGAGCCAGGAGGTGGGGTACTTAAACCAATATGCCTATGGTCTAGCAGCCCTCACTTTGTCACTGACTCAGGCTGTGACCGACGGCTTCTTACATTGCTGCTCTGTGCCTCAGTTTCCCCCTTTTGTTCAAGGGTGGTAAATACTGTTACGAGGTGCTGTGGTATTTAACATCACTCTGCAAAATATGGCAAGTCATTCAGGGCAGGGGAAGCTCTTTTGAGCTGGGTGGCAAAGCAAGGCAGGACAGAATGTTCTGGGAGGGTTCATTCGGTGTGGTGTCCCACAAAGGATGAGAGAGAAGACAGACGTGAACAAGGCCATGCACCAGCACCAGGCTGATCTGAGGCAGATGAATGGGGCTGGGGAGTCACATAGGAGCACAGATCACAGTTGGCCAACTGGCACAGAGCAGCTAATCTTAACCCATTTGGATTGAACTACAGTCCTCTACAGGAAATGGGGTGAGAACTCCTCCTTGCACTGACTGCTTGGACTGGGGTCTGACTGCAGAGGGCTGAGTGGGTCTTGTGCAGGCAAGGTGCCTCTTCAGCAAGGAGGGTTGGAGAATGAGGCAAGTGTTGGCTTCAGCCTTCCCCTGCTCAGTGGTCACACTAGCGCTGTTATAATTTGTCCCTGGTATGAGCCAGCAACATGTTACTGGAGCATGGGGAAATCAGGGACTTGTGAATAAAGGCACAATAATCTAGCCCTAACATTAGAACTGTTGTACTCTGTCCCTCTAAATCAAAACTTTCAACGTGCTTGACAAACAACAGTCAACAGTGACACTTTGCCCTGTGCTACCACATCTGTCTGAGAAGTGCTGCGTAAATGTATGATGTGAGTGCCATAAAAGGATTTAGGTGCACCCACCAATGAACTTTTATGCATGTGCCCTCTCTTAGATAGGGTGTTAGCCAGCCTTGTTCAGATTTCATGGACTGCCCGAGAGCAGCTGTAAGTTAGAGATGTAACAGGAATCATTTCACCAACTACTGAAATGCAGCCACCTCTGCAGTGTAACAGGAAAGCGCTCTTCTCTGAACAACAGCTGGGGTCAGGAAGGTAGGATGGACAAGGCCAGCTTATGGACTGGTGGCGTTCTCTAGCTACAAGGCTTAAAATTTAGGCCCTGCTCCTGTGGTCAGATTCATGTAACCTCACTGGAATTCAGGGCCTAGGGCAGTATGGGAACCCAGCCTCACCCTCACAGGCTGACTGAGGTGCAGTATGTGTATACAACCCACAAAGTGCTTCAGCCCTGTCAAGGCTACTCAGTCAACACACAGCTTCTGTTGTGACCAGATCAGTTGCTGTGTTTTAGGTGATGATCCTGCTGTCATGGAAATAGATGTCAAATCTCTCACTGGGTGCACACTGGTCAGGACCAGGTCCTTAACTGCCAAATAAATGGGTAAAAACCCAGGATATTTGCAGAAGTGAGATGGAGGGAGGAGGCCCTGAATGCAGGATGTTTGATCCCACTGAACAAACTTGTCCTTGCATTACCACCTAGTGGATAGCTGCTGTATACACAACCCAAGCAAAACATTGTGGGTGAAGGAAATAACCTAAGGTGGGAAGACCCAGCGGAGTGGGGTGAAATTTTCAAAAGGCTCTGGACAACCACCACCTAATAAAATTAATGAAAACTGGGCACTCACACCCGTGAAAGACACTGAAAATCCCACCTGCATTCTTTAAAACAATGTGTACACAAATTCTCCACCTGGCACCCTAAGACAGATGTGTGGGAGCAGCCACTTGATCAGAACTAGTATTTTTATTATTCAGCATGTGATAGTGTTTGTACATCTCAGCCAGGAACAAGACCTCCACAGGCCACTTTATGTTGCCAAACCAGTACCAAAGAAATGGCACAAATTAGAACCAGGCCTTTACTATGTAAGATCCGCTGTTATCTCAAAAAGCATCAATATAACAATGGAGATCTATGATATTATCATGATTTGTGTGACAATAGCGGCTAGTGATACCACCTGAGATCAAGAAAATGTTTTCTTAGCAGCTGAACGGATATTCAGTGAGAAAGTTCCTTTTCCCAAGTGCTTAAGATCAAAGGGATTTAGGCACTTAACCCCCATTGGATCAGGTGCTTAAATACTTTCAAGGCACTAGACCTTACATTCTCAGGAGCCAAGACAGACTCAAGTTTTTGGGGCAGGGGTCATTTTTTTTGGTTCTAGGTTTGTACAGCACCTGGCACAGTGGGGTCCTGACTCATGACTGGGGCTACTGCAATATAAATAATTAATACTCAAGGGTAGGAGAGCGAGAGAGAGAGACCTGCTCAGGGATGCAGCCTGACTCAGTGGCAGAACTGGGGGGTGAAGTTGGTAACAGCACAATGGAGGGAAGCCTGGGAATAGCAAGACCAGGGCTGGGAAACAGCATGCCTGTAAGACAGCAATAACAATTTAATGATGCATTGATTGCTGCTAGAGCGGTGGCTGGACCTTTAATAAAGAGGAATCAATTCCTAATCTCTTCGAGCTGCTCTTTTCCAAACACAGATATTTACATGAGAGTCCTGTGTTTCATTCCGCATTTAATTAAAATACTTGAGATAACCTACAGGAAAAAACAAATCACAAAGCAGCCACTGGCACGGGAGCCTTGGTGAATGCTCAGCTGTGACATGGTCATTCCACCAAGAGGACTAGGGCATGAGAGCTTTGATGAATGATCAGACATAACATGGTCCTTCCACCAACCAGCAGTTTAACTGTCTTTGCCTTCACTTGGTCATCTGTAGCGGATGGTAACTCGGGATCACGGACCAAAAGACGATGGTGCCCAGGAGAAACTCAGTGGATAACTGATGAATCTAAAACCTACCAGACTGCTGAACAAAAATGGCCTGTTGCTGAGATGCTATCATGCCCTCAGGTCCTGTTAGACTTCATGTATAAATCATTAAAACAGGTCCTGCCTTGATAGGAAAGATGGGGCTCAACCACATACCAGCTTCTCCTGTGAACCCAGGCACCTGATCTGGCGTGTGACGGCTTGATGACCTGAGCCTTTGGCTTTCCAGGACTAGCCCTCTATCGTCACGGTGGTCATCAAATCAGCCACTGGCCCACTCATTACTGAATGATCTCTATAGTGTAGTAGCCAGCACTTCTTCTTAATCTGCTGAAAGTCCTGGGCCCAAGCCTCAGGGGATTAGACTTGATGATCTCATAAGGTCCCTGCTAACCTTATCATTCTATTCTGTTTTCTTATTCTCTATTTTCATAGCTTAAACATCCCCCAAACCTTCGGTCACCAGCTTCCCAAACCATCTCACCATCCCCAGGTGACAATATCCCCCAGTTTTCCTGGCTTATGCAGATTGGGTGGGCTAGGGAAGGTACCCTCTTAATGCAGCATCTGCACGCAGGGAAAGGTAGTGGGGAGTCTTGTTTCCTCCACCTCAGGTCACCTGTGAGCCATGGGAAGCTGTCATAGAGCTACTGGTGGAGCCTGTTTGGTGTATAGTCATGGTACTTCACCAGCTCTTTGACTCGTGGTCCTGTTGGTTCAGCCAGATTGTCTCTCTCAAAGTCAATCAGCTCCAGGAACTGGTGAGGGTGCCTTGTCACACAGTGGCCAGCCTACCCACCTTCTCAGATGGGCTCATCTCTGTCTAAAGGAGATGCTCATCTTCAGGATGGATTCCAAAAGTCAGCTCCAGAGAAGACTGCATTGTGGTAAGAACCAGGTACTGCCATGGGAGGCCCAGGATTGGGCAATTCTGATAGAAGGTTTTAAGTCATCACATCATGTGTTAGCAGCATGCAACTATTCAGGTCACTGGGCCTGTCCAAAATATTTAATTCTTGTCAATATCCAGATAGTTTTGTCAGTCTAACTCTGCTAACAAACCCTAGTTTAGTTGGTGCATAGGTCCAGGATCCAAGAGCAAAGGGGTGATCAGAAACCACCATGGCAGTGTTCCTGCACATTAATATTCTTTCTGTTTCCTACAGTTCTAAATATCCACAAATCTTGCATGCATTTACTGTGTAAAATAAATATGGCAAGCCAACTTCCAGCATCCCAAATACATATAGATGAGCAGGCTATGATGCTTCCCAAATGCTTACACTAGTTCATCCGTGATAAACCTAGAGGTCTTCTACACCAGTGATTGTCAAACTTAGGGTTGGGACCCAGTACTGGGTCACAGACCCTCAAGCACTGAATCATGGCATCCTTTGCTGCCACTGCCAAAAACTGGTGTGCATTGCTTAAAGATGTAATTGCTGGGTCACAAGCATAAATGATTTTTTTCCAACTGGGTCCCAAGGAAAAAAGTTTGAAAACCAATGTTCTACACCATAACATTTAGCATCTTTACTGGTCCCTCCAAGAAATCTGGAGCACTGTCAATTGGGTGGTGTCCATGATGAGTTTATCTTTTTGACTCAGCTACATTCCAAAGGACTTTTCAGTTCCTGGGAATCCTCTTTTGCATTTCTAGCTGTATGGAAACAGCTATTGTGAAACGGGCTCAGCTATTGTGAAATGGACAGAGGCAGTAAGTAAAGCAACAAAAGGGGAGAAATTCAACATCTGGCAAGCTAAATAGCTCATAGTCACTCAGAGGAACCACTGCTGGTCCCCCAGTGATGATGACAACCAGGATATGTGGTAAGCCCACTATTAATAAAGAGTGAGCAATAGAGTGTGAGTCTGTAATTGGATTCAGGGTTTCAGATGAAATTGCTCTTTGGGGGTCACAAAAATTCAAATAAAGTTACAGCCGGGCCAGGTAGGTATTGTTCTGCTGGGTAAAGACTGATATTATTCAAAGGGGAGGCAGACTTATTTGGCTTTTCATGCAATTTTGTTGGAGTCTGAATTTATTTTGAGGTTACAAAAGCAAAGCCAAATGTCAAGAGAAAGGAAAATAAAAATTCAGTTAAACTTTTCACTTTTCGATCCAAAGACCTTAAAACACTTAAGAAACACTCCCTAAATAGTTTATCTGACTTTCTTTATTTTTTACTTTGTAGACGTTGACAAATTGTTCACCTTATTCTTTGTTCCATTATTTTATTAGGCTCAATTGTGATAAAAGTACTTGGAGTTTATTTACTACTTTCCATGTGACAGCCTCAAAGCACTTTAAACCATTAATAATTAAGCCTCACAGTCATTTCCAAAGTACAGTAGATTAGTCTTCCCCATTACAGCCAGCTGGATAATTTTTTTGTGGATAATTTATCCAACCATATGTAGCTCCTTTTGTTTGCAGATCATCTCTAAAGCATTCATGATTTGTAGGAATGTGTACACTATTCATACTCATCATTGAATTAAATTGATCATTTGTACATGCAAGGACTGATTTTTTTTTACACATTCAAGCCACTTTGTTCTTCCAGATTAGAGTGGGGGCTTACTGTAAATGAAAATATTATTCTCTTTGGTCAAGATCCTTCAAGGTATTTAGGTTCCTTTTTATTATGGAGAATCTAGGCCAATCTTCTTTACAAACTGTCCTTCACTTATCATGGAGTGTGATTGGGCACCTTGATCATACAGTGTTGTTCATATTTTTTGATTGGTCAACTTAAGCTCCATAAAAGGGAATCTTGTCTCTGGTTCTGATCACATCCTTGATCACTTACCAGTAATCATTTGATGCAACTTTGGGGCAAATAATAAAAGAGCTGTTCAAAACAACTGCAGGAGAATTCTATGTGCAAATGTTCCTGTGGATGTTTATTCACACTGCAGTTCATGGTGGTTTTGCCTGTTGTTTTTTTTTTTTTTTTTTTTTTTTTTTGTGAACAAAACCTAGTTCACTCAAATGTTCAAGAATGGAATGAGTGGGTAAATAAAAGGTTGAAAATGATTAGTTTTTAGTCCCAAAACTACTTGTCAGTGTTTTACTTAACACTTTTAAAAAATGAATTATCTGGTAAAACAGGTCAACTCAGGAGAGGCTAAAATGTGTCAAATCCTATCTATACTAGTTGTCAACATGATTTTAAACACACTTAATTAAAGCCTGTTAGCTAATACACCTTTTTTCCTGGACTAGACAAGGTTGATGATTCACTAGCAGAAATGGGAAGCAAATCCAAAGAATCCTAGCTCTTTTTTCTAGCTATAAATTGTAAAGGTGTATGTAGTCCCTGTGTAAGGGGACTGATAGCCCCTTACTGAGAGTGAATGGGCCTTTTGATTGGCCATGATTCTATGATTCTATGGAAGCAGGCCTCTGAAACAGACAGCCCCAGGGCCAGTGGGAGAGGCCAGTGTCCCAGGATGGCCTGATTGATTGAAAGTGCTCCCCCGCCCCTGAGCTGAAACTGCAGGCTGGACACGCCTGGGCAAGCCAGTGTGAGTGTGTGTGGGGGGCCGAGCTAAGGAGGAAGCACTAAGCAGCCAGCAGCTGGGAGCCAGAGGACCCAGGAAGGGAGGCCAGGCTGAGCTGATTTGTGCAGAGGAGATCCACAGCAGCTGGACCAGCAGAAAGCCAAGTGGAGCTGAGCAGAGCAGAGCTGGAGGCAGTGACAGAGCCAGAGGTGCCTGAAGCTGGGGCAGGAGGCCAGAGAAGGAGCCCGAGGTGCTGAGTTCATCTGTGCAGCCCCACAGCAGGAGGGCCAGAGGAGCCCCACTGAACCCGAGCAGCAGAGCCGGAGCTGCAGCCATCTGGAGCTGGGTGTGGTGAGCAGCTGGGGAGCAGTGAAGGGGGGCTGACGCTGGGAAGAAGGGCCCTGCCCCTGGAGCTTGGGGATGTGTGGCCACAGCCAGAGCCTGCATCTGGCCCCCTGGATCATCCAGTCGCAGCCAGGCCTGGGCAGAGGGCTTGCAACGTGGAGGACAGACTGTGAGACTGTTCCTCAGGCCCCAGAGACTCTGTTTGTAGTGCTCCCACACCAGGCAGCGGCGCTGGGGGTTTACTGTTCACCTTTTTCTATTTTCTTATTGGGTTATTCTTTTTATTTCTGTATGCTTAAATAAATTGTATATAGTGTATATAGTAACTGGTGGGCCAGAAGAGTGGTCAGTGCGGTCAGCACCCTGGAGTGGGGACACCCTAGCCCTGTCCTGAGAGACCACGATAAGAGTGGGGGTCAATCCCCCAGAAATCCTGGGGCCCAGCCTTATCGGGGTTACAGAGACTCCTCCAAACAGGAGATTGGGAGGTGAGCCTTTGAGGTCAGGCAGGCCTTGGGGTAAAGGAAGTGGGAGCAGGGACTCAGATCCTTTTGCTACCCACCTTCACTGGGGTGGTATACAAAGTCTGGGAAGTTCCCCACAAGAGCGGGTCCATCCCCCCGCTTACACCTGCATGATCTGGACTGGTGCTTCAGATCCTTTGAGTCCCCCTGGCTGGGGCAGGAATAGTTTAGCTTTAACAGCCAAGTTGAGGAAGAGACATCACTGTGCCCTGAAAAAACACCATGGTCTGTGCTGATAGGGCTTTCAGGACAGAAACAATGACAAACAACGTCCTCAGCTCAGGTTCTGGTTCATAGAATCATAGAAAGTGAGAGCTGGAAGAGACCACAGGATATCAGCCAGCCCAACCCTCTGCTCAAAGCAGAACCAACCCCAACTAATTCAGATCTCTCAAACACAAGACCAAGTCTCTGAGTTTGGTGGGTGAGAAAATTGCTTGTAATTCAGTCCACACAGTTTCTTCCCACTCACTCCCCTTGTTTCCTGGTCCTGTTTATGCAGCCCAGCTCTAGGGTGGGGCAGTGTTTCCTGGTTTACACTCATCACACCAGACCACCAATTGTCACCTGTGTTCTGGGCCCTGGTTTTGTTACAGCTGTGCCTCTGGCCAGTGATGCCAACCATTTCACCTGACCTGAATTGGAGGGAATTGACTTTTTGTTTGCGACAGTTTTTGAGATGTTTCATGCTAATTTGGGATGCAAAAAAATTCTGAACCTTGAAAATAGTCCTAGAAAGGGAAAACCATCTCCTGCTCAGCTCTAGGGCTTACAACCCAACAAATATGTGAGGCTAAGGACCAGAGAGTGCCACAAGAGTGTAGAGCCCTGGAGGAGAACACCTTGTGACAAATCCCTCTGCAGCTGAAACTGGAACAGATATCAAGGCAAGGAAGCAGGTTGGGCCCTTTCCTCCCCACTGCTGCCACTGATCTGGATTTGGCACCATCTGTAATAAAAATACATGAGCATCCAGTTTTTTTTCCTGGCTCATGAATTTTTTGTCTTTGTGTGTGTGGCTAGGCAAGGGTGATGAGGGGGACCATGATCAATGGCAGCAGAGGGAGGGAGATAGGGGCAAAGGGAAGCTTTTTTTTCCTTCCTCCACTGCCCCACCCAAATGAAAGGCTAATTATTCTTCACCCTGTGTAACTGCAGTAGGAGTTGGGGAGAGAAAAATGTGCGTGTGGCAGCTGTAATTTATCTGCAGGCACCAGAGTGTGCACAATCTGGGGTGTGAGCCAGCTCTGCCTATGAATAGGATGCCCAAGTGGGTGGTGCTATGGTGTGGTTCTAGTCCCACCTTTCCGAAGACCAGCAAACACATACAAGGTCAGTGGGGTACTAGCACTGCCTGTATCTTCCTAAATCGGCAGCAGACCCATCCATAGGACTTGAGGACTCAGGCAGTGTATCAAACCCCCTCCCAGGGCCACTCTGCCTCTCAGAGGGCTTTGTAAGCCCACTACTGTGGTAGAGACAAGGCTGCACCTGGGCAGAACATGGTTGTCCTTTTCAGCAAGGAAATGGGGCTTGAGGGTGAGGTGAGGAGAGGAAAGGAAAGGAGAGTGACAGCAAGGGAGAAGAGGGGCTTTCATTTGCTCCTCACCAGCTGCAGCGGGTGCATACAATCTCCTCACCACACCCACAAAACCCTCTCCCTTCAACTTGGCAGAGCACAGCCCAGCTCTCTGCAGAGCTTTAGTGGAGAGCTATAAACTCCCAGCAAGCCATGGCTGCTATGCTGGAGTCTGTTCTGCAGCTGAAGACTGGAAGGGGACTCCAAACATGTCTCTACAACCTGTAAAGAACAATTGAGATGAGTTCAGCTGGGCTTGGTCAAGTCACTGGCTTGTTTTGGGCTCCCCTGGTATAGCCAGTCACAGGGTTTCTACAGGGGCAATGTGCGGGATGCAGCCCAACTGGCAGAAGGAAAGGACTGAACGGCGTGATTAAGTCCACGCTGGTGTCAGGCCACCAGCCAGCACACTACAGATACTGAGCAATTCCTTGGCAACTGAGCCGTACAGCTGTGGTCCTCTTCCTCTCAGGGTTCCCAGGAGGTCAGTGCTCCAGTGTGGACCTGGGAGGGGGAGACATCAATCCTTTAGCTGTGCACAGCACAGATATTTCCAAACATTTCTTTCCTCACCCATTGGTGGCTAGGGACACCAGCTGCTCCCTGGGCTGGAGTCATATTGTATTGTCAGTGCACTCCGTAGAGGAGGATGTACCAGTCATGATGACTGCCAAGAGTCTCTCTTTAGACGGGCTGCCAGAGGGCATTATGGAAAATCTATGGACGCTCTAGTCTGGCAGAAACAGAAGGTCACTGAATGCTCCCCACCTTTGTGTCGTGGCTCAGATGAGGACAGACAGAGGCAGAACTACATCTTTACTTCTTTCCTCACTTCCTCCTCTGGGCTCATGACACAGGGGTAACCATTCTTATTGAAGAGACAATTTGCACCTCTGTGTGCAAGAGGGAGCTGAGGGAAGGGTTGTGCCTCCAGCAGCCACTACCCCCAGACTAGGGCTGTGTTATAAAGGCAAAAATGCAGGCGTAATGCCCAAGGAAAGAGGAATGTGACCAGAAGTAGGGGTTACTTGTGCCACTTGTGGGTGGAAAAAGAGACTGACCTCAAGTTCTTGTGAATAGTGTCGTGGCAGGAGTCAGTAGATGCTGCTGTTCCACATAGTCCAATAGGTTCTTTATTGTCATATGGGAGTGTGGTTCAATCTTTGAACACATGCTTAAACTATTAATTTGTGGTGCAGTTCATTTCAGGGGAAGCTGTTGCAAGCAGCAGGCAAGTTTGCTCCTTGTTTTAATCTAACAGGCAAAACCTCTCTCATAGTTCTTGAAGCAGAGTTGCTTTCTGGGAACTGTGCGCTGGAGGTCCTGTAAAGAGGACTTTGCCTGATTTGTGGTTGGTGACCCCCTCTGTTCTGGGACTAATTTATATAATGTAAATAAAATAGTGTCTAAAGTAAAATACCTATAATTCACATCACTGATTTCTGATCCAATGCAGAGCCAGTCAGCAAGGCCCTGGACCTCCTTTATCACAAGGCACTGAGACAACACTGCATTGTCTGCCATCTGATGCCAGGAAAGGATGAAACACAAAAGATTTATTTAAGTCTGGGTCTGGGCAAATGTGTTAATTTAAACTCTGATCCTGCACCTCACAGAGCCAGGAGGTGGCTGTTGGGGGTGGGCAGCTGGATGACAGAAAGGTGAGGGGACAGTGAATGAAGGTCCTATTGAAGCATGTGGTGGTGGGTGGGCGCAAGCCCACCCACTTCTAAAGCCCCTCCCCCAGCCTATGGGGAGGTGGCGCTGAAACCCATTTCAAAAAATTCCTGGGGACAGCTAATGAAAAAACAGGGACGGGTGTGGGGTCATAGGTGTATAACAAGGGACAGCGCCCACTGCTCCTGGAAGCCGTTGAGGGAGCTAGTGGACGCCGCCCAGAGGAACTCCGCCCGGAGACGTGCATGAACAAGGGACCGGAAATAAGCCCCACAGTCGCAGGCCCCTCCTTCAGCCAACCTCCTCTCTCTGGTCCTGTGGATGGCCTGTTTTGCGTAGGCCAGGAGGAGGTTGGCAAGGGGGTCCCGTGACTTCGTGGGGCCTCGGATAGGGAGTGCATAGAGGAACATGTGTGGGGAAAAGTGCAGCCAGAACCTCAATAAGAGGTTCTGGAGGAGCCAGAAAAGAGGCTGCAACCTGGCGCATTCTAAGCAGGCATGCGCCAGGGTCTCCCTCACGCCGCAAAAGGGGCAGGCCTCAGGGCGGGGGATGAACCATGCCAAGTACACGCCAGTGCTCACGGCTCCCTGGAGGAGCCGCCAACTGATGTCCCCGGTGGGCCATGGGGTCAGGGTGGAATAAAGGCTGGCCCAGCAGGGGTCCTCGCCCTCCACGGGTGGAAGGAGGTCCCGCCATTTGGTGTCGGGGCGGGACGTGAGGGCAAGAAAATGGATGGTGTGAAGCACGAGCGTGTACAGCTATTGTCAAGGCACATTCGGAAGGGGGCTGGCTGCAAGTCCAGCAGCCGGCTTGGTGAATGAAGGTTGTGGGTAAATTGAATGGCATCCAGAGACCAGGCTATGCACAGGGCCAGAAGGTGGATGGGTTGGTGTGGAGAGGTGAGTTGCTCACCCCACACAATCCCAGAAGGCATTAGTGAGGCTGCAAAGGAGCCAATTAACCAGATAGACCCCAGCTGAGAATTAGGTGGCCTGAGGAACCCTGGATGGGTATGAGGCCCAGTTGAGAAGGAACAGACAGAGCTAGGATAAAGCCAGAAAGCAGCACAAGAAGACAGCAGTGATGGAGATTGAGGGAAATTGCAGCAAACTTTAAGATGGAGCACACTTTGTCTGAAGGTTAGAAGGCCCCTGGGATGGAACTTGGAACAGGTAGCAGGTGCTGGCTGTGCTACAAGTGGTAGAGGAAGATTTTTGGAGATGGAGTGTCTGAGGAAACTTGGGTGTTCCTGAAAGGGGAAGATTGGAGTGACCTGGCTAAAGGGCTGTGCCATGATGTTAGATCCTGCCATAAGAGAAAAAGGAAGAAAGGTGGCAGGGCATGTGAACCTGCAGCAGAAGGGGGTTTTGAACCCGGAAGGAGCTATCCTCTAGAACAGCAAGAGGAGTGTCCTGGAGGTGAGTGTGTCCTGTGATAGAAAGGTTGGTGGGCAAGCGAAGAGGGTGAATGGATGTGTAACCCAGGAAAGTGGTTGTGTAGAAAGTGTGTCAATGAGGTTCAGGGATCTCATGGTGAGAGTGAATTGGTTGTGGAATGGTGAAAGGGAGAAAACCAGAGAGGTCTATAGAGGTGGGACCTGGGAGTTAAGGATTTCTCTGGCCTAGGCAGATGGGAAGGTGAGCCATTTCCTGGTGGCTACCAGACTAATTGGACCAGTGAGTGAAGTTAAGGTAGGGGGTGCTGTTTTGTGAGTAATCTTTGGACCTCAGCAAACTGAACAATGAATCCTTGGAGCTGTGGATTGATGTAGTGATGACGTTTGGCTCACTTGTCTGTGTAACTAGCTATTTGCCTGTCCTGCTCTTGGTGCTTGGTTATTTCCCCCTGCTCTAATTGTCTTCTGTAGGATGTGCATAGTGGTTCCTAGTCGTGTGTGTGTGTTGGTGCTTTGCTGAATCAGGACCTTAAAAAAAAAAAAAAGAAGCCAATATGGGGCTGGATTTTTCAGGGGGCCTGAGGTCCCACAGATACTGTGGGGAAGTCATTGGTTTGCAGTGCAGGAGAGCTAGAGTCACTTCCTAGCTCTGGCCCTGGCTCCTGGGGTGCACCTGGGTAAATTCCTTAATGCCTCTCTTCCCATCTATTCAGCAAATAATGCTAGCTCTGTCGTGCACAGGTGGTGCAAGGCTAAACTAATTAACACACAAGGGGTGCTTGGATGTTATGATGGCAGGGGACCATCAGGAGAGGGGCCATGCCCAGTGTGAAACAGAAGCTGCAATGTGGATAGGTTGCTGCGCAACTTCAGGGATGCAGGGGACAGAAGGCTCACCTTGTCACAGATCAGGGCAACTGCACCTCTATTTTTGCACCTATCCTAGGCTCCTGGCCACCAACCATCATCTCTCTCTCTTTCGGTCTGGGTTTTTCCAGGCTGCACAGTTCAGTGCCTCTATGGGTATGACCCCAGCAAACTGTCCAGCACCTTTACATCACGTTCTCTCCAGAGGCCTGGACCAATTGTAATCATCCATGGTTACATGTTAGCACCCAGCTCTTTCTAAAACAAGCACATTTATTTTTAAGGTGAAAACATTACTAAGAAAACAACGCAAGAACCTCCACATACTATAAGCTCACCAGCAATCAGTCCAACTCCAGGGGGGACTCCAGGAAGGGTCCATCCTTCAAATCCTACAAAGAGGTTTTCTGTGGTTAGCAGTTCAAACCAGTCTTTGCTCAGAATCAGCACCTTCATGAATAGTTCAGTCTTTCTCTTATTCAGCATGGACCTTGTTTGGGAGATGGGAACAGCATAATCAGCAGGCAGCAGTCTTTTACTCAGGGTGTAACTTCCAAATGCTAGGTTTTTGCATAATGGGAGATGGAGAAATCTGTGCAAATTCTCCACATAACCTCTTGACTCTGTCCCAAAAGCCCATTCTCATCTCGCACATTTATTCAACACAGTCCCTTTTAGTGCATAATACTTTCTAGGGTTTGCACATCTGCCCCTAGAGAGGTTACATGCAAT
This sequence comes from Podocnemis expansa, assembly GCA_007922195.1. Lineage (NCBI taxonomy): Eukaryota > Metazoa > Chordata > Testudines > Podocnemididae > Podocnemis > Podocnemis expansa. Next base: position 49,264,897 of record ML681981.1, read on the forward strand.
ACTACACATCCTTTGCATTTAACACAGAGGACTCAAAGATACTTAAAGTTAATCCAATAAGAGCTTCTGAGACTATAGCAGGAAACTACCTTTTGTCACACTCCTTTTTCTGGAGTATTGGGCCTTTCCCATATCCTGAGGCTCCATACAAACAGAACAAGGGAACATGCCACGTGCTGGCACCTTGATGTAGATGGTCCATGAGAACCACATGACCACACAGGTGCCTTCAACCCTCACTTCATGTTGTGAGCAAGTTGGTTATGAAGGTGGCGATAAATCTTAGTTATCATACGCTAGATTAATGTTGCAGCTCTCAGTGTGATTGTTGAGGTTGGGCTTGGAAGAGAAGATGTTCTCCTGCCTGGGCTTTCAAGGGCTGAGTTTCCCAGTCTGGCAGAGTGCAGCTCCTGTTATGCAGTTGGAACCAGACACAGAAAAGTGATGGTCTTGCACTGAAAATTATCCACAAAGGCACCTGGGTGCTGTGATGCTGAGCATTGCAAAGCCTGATGTCAAGGTGCTGGGGAAATTACAGGTTTGCACTACCCTCCCCAATGCCCAGGTTAGACACCTAGGTTCCCTGAACAACAAACTCATCTGAAAATGGAATCCAACCTGAGCCAGCTGGTGAGAGATGCCAAAGAGAGGGTGTGTCCCAAGAACCCTCACTCTCATGGGGATAAATGCTTATGTCCAGGCTGCCAGGAGGTACTTGGCTCTCCTCACAACCCCCAGTGAGAACCTTTCTCCCAGAGTTAGGCAGCCTGTCATCTATGCCACTGCTGCTGAGAGTGAGTCCATGAGCAAGACTGCATGAATGCACATAATCCTATGGGTAGTGCAATCTCACACCAGGGTGGTGAGACTTTGGGCCAGTCCCCTTGATCCACTTATGCCTGAATTATTTATCCACCATGGATAAATAGTGTCAGCAGCAGAGAATGAGGTGCCCCCCTCCCTCCAGCAGAGCCTGCTGGCTACAGTCCTCCCTATGGGGGCCAGAGACCCCTCTTCAAATCCCACCTTCCCTTTAAGCAGAGTGGGGATTGAGCCTTTGCCTCATGTCTTAGGTTAGTTATAAGTTGCGCACCAATCCTGGATTTTGCATGGGACCTTGCCAACTGGTTAGGTGGACAAAACAGTAGGTTACTTACCAGTAACCGTCCTTCTTCAAGATGGGCTGCTCAGATTCATTCAGAAATAGGTGTCTCCATGCCAGAGCACCGGATTGGTTGGAACTTTTTGCTCTAGCCTGTCAGAAGAGGGCAGGAGGCCACCGCCCCCTGCGCCACTCTGTAGCTATATAGGTGGCCGCTGCCCAGCCCGTCCCCAGTTCCTAAGAGTCACCAACTCCAAATGCAGGGATGGGGGGAGTGCTCTGAATAAATCCAAGAAGCCCACCTTGAAGAAGGACAGTTACTGGTAAGTAACCCACCGTCCTTCTTTGGGCTCTGCTCGGGATCCACTCAGAAATAGGTGACTGCTAGCCATGCTGATGGATGATGGGTGAAGTTGGCACTTCTGCCTTCAGCATAGCAGAACTCTGCATGGGTAAATGACCAGCAATCAGGTTCTCAGGGGTCTAAGCAAATGACCCAAGGACCTGCATCCCAGGAGGGAAGCCTGGAGATGTAGGGCATAACCCAGCAGAGAGAATTAGGCCCAAACTGCCCGAGCACAGATAGTATGCCTGGGCATGGCGTCCAAAAGTCACCATACACGTACAAGGTGTTCATAGACCATAGGTAAGGAATGCATCTTTAACTGCTCTTCTTGAGGGATGTTGGCAGGTGCCCTGTAGAGACCAGGAATTTTAGTATTCTGGATGTGATGGAAGTTGGCCTGAAGCTTATGGAGAAGCTCCCAGAGCCCAAAATTTGCTGGGTTGGCAGTGATGGTTATCAGCACTGCAAGAAAACCCCGAGGGGAGGGGAGTCTCTTCCCTTCGTTTGATATTGTAGGGCACCTATGGGTCAAGGGGTCAGGCCAGAGACTTGAATAGGAGGTTGTTGTTCCCCTGGGACCTGCAGCTGTGAGATGCCCACCAGAGGGTTTCAGGTATATTAATCTGGCGCACTCAGTATCCTATGGGAGGGGTGGGCAGCTGGAGTGGGAGGGAAGAATCTAGAGAAGGTACAGCGAGCTAGTTCAAGAAGATATAGGGATGTTGACAACAACGGTTGATATCCCAACAGGCACAGTCATAACAAGATGATGGAACCAGCTTGGGGCCCAGATGCCTGGTCCATCCTATGGAAGTAAATAAGAAAAGCACAGGTAGTATCGTGACGAAACCCCACTGGGGGAATGTCCAAAAGTGAATCCTTGCATGCCAAGGAGGTGGTAGTACTACTATACATGCCCTCCCCTTTCCTTTTCTTTAGAGCTTCCTCAATAGGAAGGCAGCTGTAGGGATGCTACGGTGAGGGGCTTGGACGTGGTGGGCTATAGGTTGGTAATGGCTCATAAGTCCAGTAGGTCCGGTTGCTAGTACCTGTGGCCTAAGAATTCACACACTTTGGCCTACATGGTCTCACCCCGCTGGTTAAGACTGCATTGGGGTGCCCATTAGGATTGATGCTCCCTCCAGGAAGGAGCCCCGGGGATGTATGGAGGAGGGAGGCAGGCTCCTCCACAGTGGCAGGGCAGTGAGATGCCGCCCATTGGGGTAAATCCTGCACTCTCCTCTCTCTCTCTTTTTTTTTTTTAGGTATATCTGGAGTGTCCTCCATAGATATGGTAGTGAAGGTCTAGGTCCTACCAGCAGGTGAGCTCTAACAAGGGTGAGCCCATTCCCAAATACCCGTACAATGAGAGCAACTTCAGGTTCATGAAGAGTGAGCATTGTGGTGTTTTGGACTACCTAGGGTCATTGGAGTTGCCATAGTGATGAATGGGAGAGTCGTTTAGGTGCTAGGAAAACCTGTCTGTCTCCTCTCTCTCTCTCTCTCTCTCTCTCTCTCTCTCTCTCTCTCAGTTCTCTTTCAATAAAGACTTCTTATACAGCTCTGAATATGCTGTCCTCCTTATTGTATTATAATCTCCCTTAAAACTCTACATCTGGCGACAGAGGATGGGATATGTGATGGAGTGGCTATCCTCAACAATTCTGGCAACTCTGGAAAACCAGAATGCAATGTAACAAGCAAAACTTTATTTTACTGCTTGCATGGGGGTTGGGTTGTAGCTGTCTGTGAAAGCTGATCTGTTTGCCTAAGGGCTAGCTGGCTATTCTGAAAGCTGATCTGCCTGCTGTTAAGAGAAGAGACAAACAATAAATACAAGAGGACATCATGGCTTTACTTACTACAACCTTTGAAGCATATGATCATTTAGCAGCTTCCTGGCATACATATACAGCCCGATTTCAAAATTTTGTAATAGCAAATGACATAACTGATGAGAAGAAGGTGCCAGTTTTTCTAACGGTCATTGGAGTTAAGACTTATAATTTGCTATGTGATTTGCTTTATCCGGAGAAGCCAGAGCAGAAACCTTACGGGGACCTAGTGGAAGTTCTGGGAGCACATTTTTCCCCAAAGCCACTAGCAACTGCCGAGAGGTATAGGTTCTACCAAAGGAACCAAGAGGAAGGTGAATCAGTTGTACTATTTGTAGCAGCTCTGCGGAAGCTGGCAGCACACTGTGACTTCAAGAACATGTTAGAGGAAATGCTGCGTGACAGGCTGGTGTGTGGCCTGCACAGTGAATCAACACGAAAACGCCTATTGACTGAAGGTCAACTCACCTTGCAGAAGGTTGTGGAAATTGCAGTCTCAATGGAACGCGTCACCGAAGACATGCAACAGATCGGGGTCAGTGTCTGTAAAGTATCCCTACAACCTGCCCCCAGGGCACCGGGGAGACAAGAATGTTACCGGTGTGGGAAGCAGGACCACCTCGCATCAGAGTGCCAGTTTAAGGAACTACTGTGTCGACAATGTGGTAAGAGAGGGCACATTGAACGTGCCTGCAAACAAAGGAAGGGTGAGCCAAACAGAAGAGGCGGACCTGAGAAAAATAGGCCATTGGTTTGGCGGACTAAGAGGGAAATTCTGCATGCAGTAGAGCAGAATACAGGTGATCATAGTGACACCCCATTGGAAGATGAAGATTCCCTCCATGTTTTGTCTATAACAGCTGGCTCACGTAAATTCTGGGTAACACCTGTGTTGGAAGGCAAACCTACACGCATGGAACTGGACACTAGCGCAGCAGTTTCATTAGTTTCTAACATTGTGTATGACAGGACTTTAGACATCTGCCAGTAGTCATTTTGAAGATATATACTGGAGAGACTGTTCCCCTGTTGGGTACTATTGATATGAAAGTAGAACTCAATGGACAGACCACAAAGCTACCACTGTTTGTGGCAAAGGGGAATTACCCAGCCCTAATGGGAAGATCTTGGATCAGGAAAATCCAACTCGATTGGTCACAAGTGCATCAATTGACTAAAGAAGAAATTAATCTAGCAGCAGTACTAACGAAACATGCTGCTGTTTTCGGTGAAGACTTAGGCAGTATGAAGGGAATCACTGTAAAATTAAATATAAAGCCTGATTACCAACCAAAATGTTTGAAGGCCAGGATGGTGCCATTTGCCATCAGACCCAAGGTGGAAGAAAACTTGGAGCAGTTAGTCAAAGAGGGAGTCTTGGTGCCAGTTATTCACAGCCAGTGGGCGACACCCATTGTCCCAATAGTGAAGAAGGATGGCTCCATTCGGATTTGTGAAGATTTCAAGGTCACTGTCAACCCAGTGTTATGTGCAGAACAATATCCTCTTCCCCGCATTGAGGACATCTTTGCAGGTTTGGCTGGAGGACAAAAATTTAGCAAGATTGATTTGAGTCAAGCGTACTTACAGATGCATGTTGAAGAAGAATCTTAAGAATTGTTGACAATCGTAACACATAAGGGGTTGTACAGATACTGTCGTTTACCTTTCGGCATTACTTCAGCCCCAGCTTTGTTCCAAAGGGCAATGGATCAGATTTTGAGTGGTTTATCAGGAGTACAGTGCTATCTGGATGACATCCTGGTCACGGGCAGAAATGAGGAGGAACACCTTATGAACTTGGAAGCTACTCTGCAAAGACTGGAAGAGTATGGTCTACGTGTTCACAGAGACAAATGTAAGTTTTTCCAGCCCTCAGTTGAATATTTAGGACATACAATTGATGCTGATGGTCTCCATAAGTCTCTAGCCAAGGTTAAGGCTATTGTGGATGCTCCGCTTCCTCAGAACATAAGCCAACTTCGCTCTTTTTTAGGCTTATTAAACTATTATGGCAAGTTTATTCCACAATTAGCAACGCTCCTGAAACCCCTACATGAGCTTCTGGGGCCAAAAAAGGCCTGGAACTGGACTGAAGCCTGTGATGTGGCATTTAACGAAGCTAAACGCTCACTGGTAAACTCTAAGGTTCTGACACATTTTGACCCATCTTTGCCCCTACAGCTGGCTTGTGATGCCTCCCCTTATGGAGTTGGGGCTGTATTGTCACATATTATGCCTTCTGGTGAAGAGAGGCCGATTGCTTTTGCTTCACGCTCCTTGACTAAGGCAGAAACTAATTATGCCCAAATTGAATGTGAAGCACTGGGCATTGTTTTTGGCATTCAGAAATTTCACCAGTACCTGTGGGGAAAGAAGTTCACACTTCTCACTGACCATCGACCCCTGACATCAATTTTGGGGCCACACACAGGCATCCCACATTTGGCTGCTAGTCGGATGAAATGATGGGCATTGATACTTTCCGGATACACATATGAAATCAAGTACAGCAATCCTCTTTGCATTGTAATGTTGATGGCCTTTCAAGGTTACCATTACTGGCACACCGTCAGGATCTGGGCCAGGAAGGAATCTTTTACTTTGAACAGGTGGAAAACACACCCGTCACAGCTTCTCAAGTGAAGAAAGCAACACGGGTTGACCCAGTACTCACGAGTTATGGATTTTGTGATGCATGGAACATTCTTACCTGACTCTCAGGTCTCTCCTGATGTCCGCCCCTATGTGTCTAGGAGGACAGAGTTATCGACCCAATCCGGGTGTTTGTTGTGGGGTATGCGTGTCATTAGCCCACTTTGATTAAGACCACGTTTGTTGGAACAGCTCCATTCAAGTCACTGTGGTATAGTGTGCATGAAAGAAATTGCACGGAGCTATTTCTGGTGGCTGGGCTTGGACAGGGCCATTGAAGAAACAGCTAGAGCTTGTACCTCATGCCAGAGCGTCCAGAACGCACCTCAGTTGGCACCTGTTCGCCCGTGGGATTGGCCCGAAAGGCCATGGCAACGTATCCATGTTGATTTTACTGGCCCATTTGAAGGATGTATGTTTTTAATTGCTGTGGATGCCCATTCAAAATGGCCAGAAGTCTTGGTAATGCAGTCCACTACTACGGAAGCCACTATTCAGATCCTGCGTGGCTTTTTTAGTCGTTACGGTCTTCCAGAACAGCTGGTGAGTGACAACGGACCACAATTTGTTTCTCAGGATTTTGAAACTTTTATGAAGGCCAATGGAATACATCACATCAGGTCACCACCGTATCATCCTTCCACCAAAGGACTTGCTGAAAGGTTTGTACAGACTATGAAGCAAGCTCTAAAATCTGCAAAGGGACGTTCACCTCTTCATTAGCATCTGGACAACTTCTTGTTGTCCTACAGAAACACTCCACAGGCTACAACTAAGGCATCTCCAGCTCTTCTTATGATGGGACGGCAGTTGCACTCTTGCTTTGATTTGTTGAAACCATGAGACAGACGGCAAGTGGTTCAATGCCAACAGCAGGACCAGGTCAGCAGACATTCACCAAGAACAAAGGGCCGCATCTTCAGTATTGGACAGCCAGTTCTTGCTCGAAACTATGCTTCAGGAGCTAAATGGGTCCCAACAACGGTCATTGCCCAGACAGGACCTGTTTCCTACTCTGTCCAGACACCGAGTGGCCTAGTTTGGCGACGGCATGTAGATCAGCTGCTTCTCTGTCATATCCACCCAGAAGATGCATCTCCAGCAGACATATCTGACTTCACCCTTACTGATGATACAACATCAGAGCATGAAACTACTATTTCTGTCTCTCCTGCTCCAGCCACCCCTTCAACACCTTCAGCCTTGCTGGACCAACCAGACACAACATCCTCTCCGGTTCTGGCTACTTCCCCAGTACCTGTGATCCCACCACCACCAATACCACCTTGTGGGGTGGGCACACCAGAAGTTCGCCGTAATCCACCTCGCAACAGAAGGCCTCCTAATCGGCTGGATCTTTAGCTAGTGGTGACCCCCTCTTCATGGGGCAGAACAATTCCCCATGGGTTCGCCAGAGATGGGGCAGTCTACCCTCATCTCCTAGTTTAGTTCTTATTCTTTCTGAGGGGGGGAGGGCTTTATTCGGGGGGGGGTGTTCATTAGAGGGGAGGAATATGTGGTGTTTTGGACTACGTAGGGTCATTGGGGTTGCCATAGTGATAAATAGGAGAGTCGTTTAGGTACTAGGAAAACCTGTCTGTCTCCTCTTTCTCTCTCAGTTCTCTTTCAATAAAGACTTCTTATACAGCTCTGAATATGCTGTTCTCCTTATTGGATTATAATCTCCCTTAAAACTCTACAAGCATTAGAGCCAAACTGTCACGATAGTTTAGGACAGGGTATGTCATCTTAGACACACCTACTGAGAGCTCTGGGTCTTATGGGAGGGAGGAAATTGTACCCACCGGACTCTTGAATTAGGGTCTCCTGTAGCTAAGTCGGGATAATCATGGTGCTAAAACCGTGCCCAGGGAAGGTGGCTACATGAGAGACACCGCTGGACAATGCCCTGGTGGGCAGAGATTTGTCCCGGAGGACCAACTGTGTGTGAAGATGGTTCCCAGACTGACACAGGGGAAGACAAGCTGTGATTATGGGCGTATTGAAAGGTGGAGGGGTGAGCCTTTGTACGTATGACTGAGAGGCAAAGGGGAAATCTAGTTGGTTTCGCAACTATTATCTGGATATTTCCTCTGGACTTTGGGGCCAAGGGGTTTCCAATTGGGATGTAACAGAAAACAGTCCCTTCAGGGATAGGTAGGAAGATATCTTGGGCCCCTTTCATGAGGGCATGAACCCCATGTACCGGCTTTGGGCCTGGGCACATGCCAATAGTAGCGATTGAAAGCCCAGGTTGGGAGAATTCTAGAAGAATGGGTCCACCGCTCACTCATTTAACTGCCTTTCATCTGTATATTTTAGAGGACAGTAGAAGAACTGGCAGAGGCCCCATTCTATGGCTACTCTCAGCTTTAGGTTGAGATAGAAGATTTGAAGGTTCATACCTCACCAGGGCCATGAGCGAGTTAGCCACAGCTACCTCTGGCTGCTGGGTCTCGACTTTTATGTCCGGTACACAAGAGGCAGGGGCGAATTACCTGACCTCTGTGGTTGGGAATGGTTCCAGTTGGGAATGTATGCTCCCAACCTTAATGGGGGTCAATTGGGAACCATTGGTTGAACACCAGCAAGAGAGCAGTAGGGCTGAATGTGGCGGTGAGCTCATTCATCTTGTGGTCAGGGCGTGGAACTAATGGGGGGTTCTTTGCCCAACAGGTTGGGTGGACAACAGTGGGTGATTCACTCTGATGTTGGAAGTGTGTTCTAAGAGTGCCGTGTGTACCCCCTCTGCTAAAAGAGTCACTGCAGAGGAAGTGGGAAGGGGAAGGGGGGGGAGCTCTTCCCCTGACGGAGTGTATGCAGTCATGGTAGCCTCTTTGGGCTAGGGCCAGTGGCCATCAATTGCCTGCCTGGGTTTAGACGGTAGGCTTCCATGATGCCCTCGATTGAGGGAGAGGAATTTTGAATAATGAGGGGGAAGGTCCCCACAAGGCCTAGGGACCATCCCAGTCCTACCTAAAGGGAGGTTGTGTCATGTGTGAATCGCCCATCCTCACCAGGGAGGAGGGGTGAGGAAGGGAGAGCAGGATTAGCTGTTGTTTCAGAAGGGGAGAGTCCAGCCACCAGGAGCTGAGCATCCGTGCAGCATAGGACGTGCCGAATGTCACTTACTAGGCCACCAAGGAGGTCTGGCAGTGATATGGGTGGTTATAACCAAGGTGATGACTAGGGTTGAGAGCTCTCCCGGAGCCATCCTGGAGGGGGTTTTGTTAGGAGGATCCCCTGGAGAGGTTCAAACTGAAGTTATGTTGGTGAGGACGAGTCCTTGTCAGTAACAGTTAAAGGGGGAGAAGGGGTAAACACGGCCTATTATCAGCCTTATGGGGCTGGGGGGTGTGGAACTGGCCCCAGCTGGAGGAGGCCCAAATACTTTAGCTCTCCCCTGGGGTCACGGGCAGTGCCCAGGATGGACGAGGTCTCCTCAGGGAAGAGGGCATCTCCGCCAAATGGCAAGTCAAGGGCGACCTGCTGTGAAGCCGGAGAGACTCTAGCTTCCCGCAGCCAGGCTGCGCGGGGCAGGGTTACAGCTGAGGCCATAGTTTGGGCCACCATATCCACAGCATCCCAGGATGAAAGGAGGTCTTGGGAAGCTATTTTACCCTCCTCCAGGAAAGCTTCATACTCTTCCCTCGCCTCCAGTGGGAGTAGGTGTCTAAATTTGTGGAGTGACTCCCACACGTCCAACATGTATCGGCTAATGAGGGCCTGATTGTTCGTGACCCTCAATTGGAAAGCTGAGGAGGAGTAAACTTTGCGGCCTAGTAAGTTGAGCTCCCTAGCATCCCTCAATGTTGGGAGGGGATTGGGAGGGACCTGCCCCGGCCCTAAGGCCGCCTCCACCACTGCATGAGGAGGGGCTGGATGGTGGGTTAGTGAGGGAAATTCAGACCCCAGGACTCTATATTTGAGACCAGCCGTATCCGAGACTGGGGAGATGGAACCCGGATTCTGCCAGCGGGAGGAGGCCAAATCCCAAATGCTGGGGTGGAGGGGCACTGTAACCGGTGCCGCCGATAGAAAAAAGTGGCCCAAAAAGAGTGTCCGAGGGCGACTCGGAGGATTGACCCTCCATACCCATGTGGGCAGAGACACAGTGCAGGAGGTCGAAGTGCGCTGACAAGTCAGCAGTCTAGGAACATGGTATTGGGTTCAGTGTTCTCACCAGTGCCAAGTGGGCTGGCGCCAGCGAGGTTCAAGGCACATCTTGCAGGGACCAATCCCGGGGGCAATATTGAAAAGGCAATGGCGCCAAGAGTTGGCGCTGAGGCCGTTTGGAGCCCCTTGAAGCCCCTTCCCCTGGGCTGGAACAGGGTGAAGCCTCTCGGGATTCCTGAGGCGGCACCGGAAATGGGAGAGTGGCATGGTGCTATGAGGATGGCTCCACGGTACCAGGACTCCTATGGGGCTCTGGTGTTCAGGGTCCCGGGACCAGCGATGGAGAGGGTGAATGGTGCCGCGTCCATGGCACCCAGGCCTTTGAAAGGAAGGCCGGCTTCCCCCTTCTGGGTGGCATCGGAGAAGGGGATGTAGGCAACAGGAGGAGCACCCTCACTGCCTCCACTGCCTCCGGGGATGACGGGGTCGGCACCAAAGCCGACCGGTCCTGGGGAGAGCCCCGTGTCGAGGAGGTGGAGCTGCTGTGGTGCCGCAGTACCGAAGGCACCAAGCTAGTCCTGCGGCGTCAATCAGTGCAGTACCGGGCAGCGGGCTCTAGCGCTGAGCTGGCACGCGGTGCCGCAGGAGGCCCCGAAGCCTCGGGGGAGAAGTGCCCAGCCTGCTGAGAGGCCAGGGCACAACACCTCTGCTCCCTGTCCCTGATGGTCCTGGGTTTAAAGGACAGGCAGAGGGAGCACTTGGTGACCTCATGTCTTCCACTGAGGCACCGGAGGCACTTCTCATGGGGATCGTGCCATGGGAAGGCCTTGCTGCACTTGGCACAGGGCTTAAACCCCGGCACGGTGGACAGCATTGGAGCGCAGTGTTTTGGCCCGGAAAGGGAGACCTCCTTCTGGAGGACCAAGTCCACAAATAGGTTCTCCCAGTTGGGCGACAGGCTCATTCACGATTGATGAGTACAGGCTGCTTGCGAAGCAAGGAGCAGGCAGTTCTACCACCAACGCTGAGGCAGAAGAAATGAAACTGGGGAGGGGCTGGGCGGTGGCCACCTATATAGCCACGGGGTGGCACGGGGGGGGGCAGTGGCCACCTGCCCTCTGACAGGCTAGAGCAAAAAGTTCCGATCAATCCAGTGTTTCGGCACGGAGACACCTATTTCTGAATGTATCCGAGCAGCACTCGAAGGTGAAGAGGGGCCTTCCCAGCAGCTGGAGGGAGGTGATTAGTCCTCTCTATTCAGCACTGGTGAGGCCTCATCTGGAGTATTGTGTTCAGTTTTGGGCCCCACATTACAGGAAGGATGTGGAGAAACTGGAGAGAGTCCAGTGGACGGCAGTGAAAACAATGGTGGGGCTGGGACACATGAGTTATAAGTGAAGGCTGAGGGAACTAGGCTTGTTTAGCCTGCAGAAGTGGAGGAATGAAGTGGGATTTGATAACATTTTACCTACCTGAAAGGGGTATACAGGAAGGATGGATCTGGGTTGTTCTCAGTGGTGGCAGAAGATAAACCAAGGAGCAATGGTTTCCAGTTCCAGTGAGGGAGGACTAGGTTGGATATTAGGAAAAACTTTCTCACTGGGAGGGTGGTAAAGCACTGAAATGATTAAGGAGATGGTGGAATCTCCACTCATAGAGGTTTTAAAGGGCCCTGGCTAGGATGGTTTAGTTGGGGTTGGCATTGCTTAGGGCAGGAAGTTGGGCTAGATGACCTCTTGAGGTCTTTCCAACCCCAGTCATCTATGGTTCTGTTTAGAAACACCTCTCTTTCCCTGGGTCATGAATCCTTCTAGGGCTGTGGTGCCTAGTGAGAGGCAGCTGTGCTTATGCCAAGGAGAAGAAATAGAGGTACCTAGGACTTTTGACTGCAGATGATTAGGCATCATATAAATGCAAGCACTTATAGGATTAGGCAGTAGCCAAGTGAGAGTTTTGTGGGCCCTAACAGATCCTAAAGCTGTGGTGTAGGTGCCAAAGTCTGGGATGTGGGGGCCTTTGTGGGGCTAGGCCCTAAAAGGTCACTAAACAAACAGTGCCCACGGTGACAGGTAGGGCTTGGGCTTTAATGATCAATAAAATAAATCGCCTCTTCCTGTAGCACGTAGCCTTGGAACTAAATCAGAACGTGTAGCTCCCTGTTTTACCAAGCTCTCTGTGATCTGAACCTGCAGCCCTTCTTTGCCTCTTGAGGTTTTTCTGCATTGCCATGAGGCCCCCGGAAACTAAGGAGCCAGAAGTCCATCCTGAATGCAAAGACCAGATGCAGCAGTAATTCAAACTACCTACACGCAGACATGCACACTTCAGGCAAGCCAGGTTTGGACAAAAAGTTAGGGTAAAATGTTTCACACAGCTCTAACCATAACTGAGTCTCTTTGTAAGCTATTACAGGAGCAGTAAGTAAACTGGGCAAAAAATAATTGGCTTGAGGACATTATCTTAAAGCTCTCCTATTAGTGAAGAAATATTGTGGCTAAAACTGGTAACAGTCGGATGTCCTTCCTGTTGTTCCTTTCAACTGATCCTAATACGTGACTCTAATCTAAACAGAGGTCGCTAGCCTCAATAATCAGCTCCCAAGTGCTATTGCTTCATTGCCAACATCTGGATTGATGTTTGGGGGGGGTCTGGTGTAATTTAATAGGTAATAAATTGAAACAAAATCAGTCTGTTGATGGGGCTGTCTGAGGTATCTTTTAATTTGGTGTTGTATTCATTTGGGCAGAATTAAATTAGCCAATTCATTAGAGGCAGTGATGATGAATGGGGCAGCATTCCACAGAGATGGAGTTATTACATCCTCATGAGTACAGATGATACCCCAGCAGGAAGCAGAAGACAGAAAAGTTTGAAGAAGCAGGGCTGTTAATAGGGCAATAATAAGAGGGCTACTGGGTGGTTAGGATTGCTGGCACCAGCTGAATGCTTTTTTGCATTGTGGCTTTATAGGAACGTTGTTATTATCAAAGTAGCCACAATGAAAGTTGGGGCCCACTTGTGCTGGGGGATACACACACATAGTAAGATGGTCCCTGCCTTGAACAGTTTGCAGTCTAAACGAGCTAGATGCATAAAGGGTGAGAGAAGAGTGTCATCGCTGACAATTTACAAGCGGATTTAGTGGAGACCAAGAATTGACATAGCAAAAGTGCCTGTGTGACACAGGAGCCGAAGGCCAGACTCCTCCAAGAATTTAAGGACAGATGTATCCAGGCACCTAAAGATGCAGACAGGTGCCTAATGGCCAGTGGGAAAGCACTTAAGTGTGTTACTTGCTCTGGATGCTGTATGTTGGGAATAGATTGCTTTATTGGAAATGTGATGGGCCCATGCCAGATCTTTGCAATGGGACAGCCCTAAGCTCAGGATCTGGGGCTTCAAATCCTTCTTCAGACTTGAATTTCAGAGCAGGTCCCTGTGGGTGAGATTCTGTATTTGGCATCCCAGAACCACACCGTAGGGCTCCCTGTCTAGGAAGAGGGGGAACTAAGGGGGCGTTAAGCCACCAGTGTGCCCTCCCAGTAATGGGCTCTTAGGGGGGCCAAAATGTTCCCTGGTGTAACCAGTGCAGCCCATCTCCTCCCACGCTGAACAGGTTCTTTCTGTCCCTGGAATTGTCCTATTCTGGTGATAGTTGCCACCATCCTGAGAGCCATTCCTGCTCCAGGAGGATGCTCCTGTATACAGCTTCTAGGTGCTGTAACTGGAGGGAAGTGTTCTGACTGGGCTGAGCCAACACTCTGGACCACACACTCCACATATGGTGTGTGGGATGATGGATTATGAGAACTAGATTTTAAATAGTGCTGTTTACTGTTGAATCTCACATTATAAGCATCATTATCCCTCATCTATGTAGGGGATAACTGAGGCACAGAGCAGGACAGGCCTTACAAGAGATGGCCCAGCAGGCTGTAGAACCCACGTCAGTTGAATCCCAGGCTAATACACCCACCACTAAGCCACACTACCTCTTTGTTTAGTTATACCATTTTCTCCTCTCTACAACACTTTCTTTTCCTAATGTAGCAACAGCACAGGGCTTCAAGCTCTTCTAACCTCTTTGTTTAATGTAATAGCTACAAACTGAATGACATGGATATCCATAAAAAATAACCATTTCAGGACACTAATTTCATCAGCAAGTTAATTGAAATTACTGCATCTCAGAACATTTCCAGCCATCTGCAGGAAGGGAACGTTATGGTGCTTCAGAGGCATCCTGTATTTATGATTATGTCTTGCTGATAAATAAATCTGATTTTGGAAGGCATGAATGTGTTCACTGAACACAGCCACCTTCTTTGTCAGCCTAAGATACTTCTATAATATGGTTATCATTGCATCTGAGCACCTCTCAGCCAGCAAAGTATTTACCCTTCCAGCAGCCCTCTGATGTAGTATTTGAATCTGAAGAATTTTCTCTCACAAAACCTCATGCGATAAATACATTTGTCAGGCTTTAAGTGCCACAGGACGCCTTGCTTGTTTTGCTGAACAAGATTAACATGGCTACCGCTTTGGAAATATTTAAAAGGTTGTTAAAAAGAGAATGGTGATCCATTGTTCACCAATAGCAGGACAGGAAGCAAACCTTTGCAGCAAGGGAGATTTAGGTTGGATAGTTGGGAAATCTAACTCTAAGGATAGTTGAACATTGGAAAAGGCTTTCAAGGGAGGCTGAGAAATCCCCATCAGTGGAGGTGTTTAAAAACAGGTTGGAAAAGTACCTGTTGGGGAGCAGGAGTGCCACTAGCCCGGAAGAAGATCCGGGGCTTGGCACTCTGACGTTCAGGGCTCGTGCGCTGCTGCTGCAGCCACTGCCTTGGCTGGCCTGGTGGCAGACTTGGGGCTTGGGTGCTGGGACTTGTGGCTTGAGCCCCACAAGCCCAGCACTAGCGACATCCCTGTTGGGGACTGTCTAGGGTTACTTGGTCCTGTCCCTCAGCATGGTGTGGGGGTGGGGGGAGAAGGAGCTAGATTAGCTTGCCTCTTAAGGTCCCTTCCAGTCCTGCATTTCACTGATTCTCCATCTAAGCCCTAGTCTACATTTGGGCACTTTTCAGCGCCAGTCAACAGCCAGTTATGCAAGGAAAGTAAAATTCCTTGCATAACTAGTGGCAGCTTTTAAAGCTGCTGGTACACATCAGGGGAAAGCTGACCACAAATCGCTTGCAGTTGGCTTTCTCCTATGCCCCCTGAACCCCGGGACTTCTGGGGTTGACTTCCGGGGTGGTGCAGGAAGTTCATACTTGCCACAATCTGCTTGCGGAAGGGCAAACTGAGGGCGGTGAATTTGCTGCTGTCAATGTAGACATACCCTTAGTGTGTGGGCAGTGTTCAGCCCCTGAAGAAAATGTTGAAGAAGCAGTTGGTTTCTGCTCTGGTCATCGGAGGAGCTGTGGCAGTTTGCTGACTGCGTTAGTCTCACCCATCCTTGATGCAAGTTGCTCCCAGCAAACCAGGCACTGGTCTCTGGGCTGAGACCCTTTAAAGAGATTTGCCTGCTTGCTGTTTGTAACCACCTCTGTTTGAGGGTCTGTTTATAAAGTGTAAATAACACAAATTGCTCTAAGAATAGGCTCTTGTTTGTTGCCACTGATTTCTTTTTTCTCCAAGGCTAGCAAGGCCCTGACACCACCCACAGCTTGGAAAAGCGGCATCTTAACAAATGACCCACAAGATTCTCTGACTCCCCAAACTGGAACCTGTAAAATGGAGCAGGAAGGACTGCATAGCCTTGTAGTTCGTTGCAGCCATGTTCTTGCCAAACAGTCTGCTGGGTTTGGAGGCTGGCTAGTAAAGAAGCTGGGATGTTAATGATGTTGCATCTCCCATTTTGCTGGACCCCAGAGACATTTAAAGATCAGACAAATGTGCTTCCAAGAATGTTTATCATGGAGTCAGTTCAGCAGGCTGTCTGTCAGCTTTAAATGCTTCCCTTTGCAGCATCCCAAAAAAGATCCACAAAAATCCCTCTTGCCTCAGGAACGCTCTTAAGTCTTCTTGCCATGGCTGCAAAGCATGAACTATGAGTTGGGTGCTCTGCCCAGCATGAGTTTTGCTGCAGTGAGACAGGTCAAGTTCTTGGAACTGGGCTGACGGCCGAATAATCCCAAGAATGAGGGTATTCAGGCCAACTTGGCAACATTACTCTTAAAGATATGCCACATTTCCCTATGGGCTGAGCTGACTGGAACAACTTTTGCCTATTCCACATTTACTTTAGCACACGCCTGTCAGGGAGAGCTTGACCCAATGTGAAAGGGGAGCTGAAACCCATTGTGCAAGTAATTGGTTTTAAGAGGACTGAGCATAGACACTCAAATCCTGCAAGCTGTTCTGCCCAGACAGACCTTGCAGCCACACTGAGACACTTTTAACTTGAATCAGGCTCACAAATTTGATTCTGAGGAGTGCTGAGTATCTGTGGATATCAGCAAAAGCCAAGCACCTCTCACTACCTGGCTCCCACAGAATATGTGTACGTACATGTGTGGTCACAGTGACTGCCCTGGAGATATTGGGCTACAGTAGCGTGATGGGGCTATACTAGTGAGCCTCTCAGAAGAGTTTGCACGTGCAGAACCTGATCAGTTGCTCACATATCATGTTATACACACGCATGGCAAGAATCGACTGAAGTCCCAAGCCCTAGACATGTTCACCCAGCAACGGACTGTCCTCAGAGCAGAGCTGCTCTTGCTAACAGTCTCCACCTTTTAGCTTTTTGGAGCCAGAGATGGATAATCCTCTGGCCCTTAGACCTTGAATTTGCTTCCTGCTGCTCTCACACAGCCCAGGTTAGTTGGCCATGAGACCCCTGTGTTTTCATTACCTGTGACATGAGGTTCTGATGGGCTGGATTTTGCAAATCCATTAAATGGGGGCAGATTCAGTGCCTGTGTTCATGAATAAAAGTCAGTTCAGCGTCCCAGTCCCAGGCCAAACTCAGGTTCACAAAGTCCACCAGGCTCTGACACACTTCTTTGCCACAGACCCCTAGAGAGACTGCAAGTTGGGTCAGGGTAAGATAGACTGAGGTGCCCCTCCCTTGTGGAGCCCCCTGAACTCTGAAGCAGAGGTGAGAAGGAAGAGAGCTGAGTGCCCCTCCACTGCTCTTGCACACATGACTCAGTTAGCCACCTGCTAAGTGTTGTAGAACTGTGCAGACAATCAAGGCCCCCTTCCTCTGAAGGGATGTAAAATAAATGGAAAGATACTCAAGGTATCTGCGTTCCAATTCCTCCTCTAGAGTAAGCTTAGTTCGAGTGAGAGCAGCTACCCTGGGCACCTCCACACTGCACTGGGAGCAGGTTTGTGGACTCATCAGTTCCAGTCCACGCCTGTCTGTCCACGCTGCATGGTAAACCAGCCATTGTAAAATGACCTGAACTGTGGCTCATGGCTGTGCGAATGTGTCCACACTGCACTGCTCAGACCTTCTGACTACTCAGTGACTTGAGTTGGGTCCACACTACGAAACAACAGGCTCAGTACCCTGTAGCAGGCTCTAGGGCTTGGATTGAGAGTGCTTACCAACCCAAGTCAGAATGATTTGTGAATAGACAAACGTGGGCCTTGAGCTCTGCTTCAGAGTCTGGGATTAGTGTGCAGCATAGACACACTCACTGCACAGTTGCTGTGTCCAGATTAACGCTTCACTCACTCACATCTGGCCCCAGGACTTCTGTGGACACTGCTGGTGGGTCTTTGTACTGCAGAAAGCTGAGTGTCTCTCCTTTCCCAGAGGATTGTGGGAGAACATGTCTGTCTTTTCAGGGCACATTAGGGGACTTGTGGGAAGTCACCAGAAGATGAGCACCCCTCAAATGGCTTTAGCTTACATCTACATTGCAGTCTTAGCAATTTTGAAGATGGGCTCCAAAGAGCTATATCCTCAACTCTTGTGAATCAGGATGACTCTGGTAGGGCCAATTCCATTCATGCTATAGGATGTTTAACTAACTGCAAAATAATATCTACATTTTATATAGTGAGGTTTGGTACCAGTAGATCTCAAAGCATTTCATCAGCTTAATGTATTTAGGCTCACTACACCCCCATAAGGTAAAGCACTGCTGGTATCCCTATTGAACAGATGGGAAACTGAGGCACAAAGACTAAATGACTTGTCCAAGGTTTCAAATGAAAATGCTACTCCAGTCTTCTTTTCGAGGGTCAGTGCTGCTTCCTCTTTAATGATCTCAGCCTAGCTGCTATGGCTGCTATGTGGTATCGTTAATCTTTTCAGTGTACCTGGAGATCCTCTACAACAGTGGTTTTCAGACTTGGGGTCGGGACCCTGTACTGGGTCACAGACCCTCAGGCATTAGATCGTGGCACCCCCTGCTGGCACTGCCAAAAGACTGGAATGCATTGCTCAAAGATGTAATTATCAGGTTGCAAGCATAAATGATTTTTTTTCCAACTGGGTCCCAGGAAAAAGAAGTTTGAAAACCAGTGCTCTAGAGGGATGCCACCTACATAGAGCACTGCTATTACTTTCAATGACAAATATCATAAATGAAGAAGTGGATCAGCCTGGGCTTGGTGGTGAGAAGTTGGACATAAAATCATCCGCGCTGAGGCTGGGGGTGTAGTGAATGGGAAAACAAAGCTCCCACATGGTTCCTGTATAAGGTAATGAAGCCCAGCTGAACCACTTGTGCTGAGGAAGGTATCTGAAGATTTATCTTCCCCCTGGGCCATGCCCACAATGGAATTTTAGCTCTGCAGCATGCTAAATGGGGAAGCTGGGTGAACAAGTGGAAATGAAACAGAACCACTGGAATGGGATTGGTGTTAAGTGGTTGCTGTCCTTGATCTAGAGACCAAGCTACTGCTAAGAAGGATTCAGTAGTTTGGGTTTTTTTTGAGATGTTCACGTTCTGGGCTGGAAAATTCCAAACCTGATCTCTGAAAGTGTTTTTCTTTGATCAAGGAAATCTCCTGTAAATTCTCAAAATGGAAAAAAAGATTCCAGTCATTGAAGCTCTGCCCTGCTGAAAGCTAGGCCTGGGGACGTGGTCATGCAGGTGCCTCCAATCAGTGCATGCTTCTGAAAATGTGGCCACATGTCATCATATGATACAGATCGAGGAACTGAAGCACAGATGATTAAAGGACTTGCCAAACTGAGTTTTAAGGAAGAATGTAGCAAGGCGAGGTATGTCACTCGGATTTCCTGGTCTCAGTCCTGGGCCTTAATCAAATTACAACATATCGTAGAGCTTATCTGCCAGGAACACACTGCTTGCTGGAGCTGCCCTGTTCTTTCCAACATGCTAAAGGCTCATAACTCTTAACTGCATTTTGTGTCAATGCTGTTTCCACTGATGGGTCTTCTGGGACCAACGGCTTCCAAATCTGTTCCTCTGAATGACATTTTAAGAAGTAGGGCATCCTGGGCCTACTAAAAAAGGATGGAAGGGCCGTAAGCTAGCATAAACTAGGTCAGGATCTGTGTGTTCCCACACTGGAAGGAAGAGTGGTGTGAAAGCACATGAGTAAAGCAAGCCATGTGGGAAAGCAATGACATTAGGGGCTAGTTAACATTAGCCACAGGTGGTGGGCTACTCTCCAGTCTATGCATAGTATCTTACACCAGTGGTGACCAACCCTTGGCATGTGGACCGAAAGTGGCTCACAGAGGCTTTCAAAGTGGCTTACCACTTCCTTTCTATTGGGTGCAGAAGGGAGCTACTGCCTGAGGACTGAGATGAAATGCATTGCTGCGGGGCTAAAAGACGAGTGCAGGCTTCTTGCTGCAGCCAAGGGAATAGGAGGTCAGGACTCTCCTACTCTGGCTCCAGCAGAGAGTAGCGCCCTCTCCCTGAGTCCCTAGGCACTGAAGTCAATTTGGTGCACTGATTTCCCATCCTATTGATAGGGGCTGCAAAAGGAAGATGGAGTTTTGCAGCCAAGGAGATGAGAAATCAGTGAGGGCTCCCTCCATTCAGCTGAAGTGGGTGGAGGGGCTCCTGGGGGAGACTGGCGGTCCTTCAGGGTTCTAAAAATGATATGAGGCCCAGAAAGGTTGGGAACTGCTGTCTTACCCTGATGTGAAGAAAATGCGGTCAAATGATTAGGCTTCTAGGTTGGGTCTGTGGGAGCCATAAGTTCAGGTCCTTGATGTGTCCTAGATTCCTGTCTGACTTCAGACAAGGTATTTAGGCCCAGATCCAGATATGTTAGGGTAGGTTCCAAATTTTGACTTAATTCAATGGAAGTTGAGGACGTAAAATGCTTTGGATGATCCATGCCTTAGTCTCTCCGTGCTTCAGTTCTCCGTCTGTAAAACAGAGATACCAGCACTGCCCTACCTCATAGGATGTTGCGGGGATAAATGCAATGGAAGCCGGAGATCCTCAGAAACTACCCACTTGAGACAGAGATGTGTAGAGCTCTTGAAAAAAATGATGCATGGTGAACTGCGCTATCTGTTCTGTATCTTATATACAAAAGGCACCAATGAATGATCTACATGGGCCAGACTAGATGATCATATTGCTCCCTTCTAATCTTCAAGTCTATGAGTATGTGTCAAGTCCTCATGAGTAAGAAAGAACCATTGGCCTATGCACTTAGTGTGAACTCCTTGCTTCAGTTCTTTGCTGTTTGCAAAAAAGATATGTTAGCAGAACACCATGAGTATGTCTACACTGGAGCTTTAGGTTGACTTGATCTGCAACTCCATGGCTATATTTGGAATTTATTAAGTCAACTTAAGCACTTGCTTAAGTCAGCTTACTAAAACCAGCTCTGAAAGTCAAACTTAAGCTTTTAAGTTGATGTTACAGGGCAGGAAGGGTCAGGGCCCCGAGGTGGGGCCCACCTCCTGCCCTGCCCCGAGTTTTGATCTGGCACCAGGGGCCCAATACAACCCCAGCCACCAGCAGCAAGGGGCTGGATACCGGCTTGTGCCAGTGCTGGCAGACAGCTCAGAGCCCGATCCGGCTCCAAGCCCCCTGCTGCAAGAGGCAGGGGGCTTGGAGCCTAACCTGGCCCCAAGCTCCTTGCCACAAGTGGTAGGGGGCTGGGAGCTGGCTTCTGCTGCTGCAGCAGGTGGCTGAGAGCCCAATCCCACCCTGAACTGCCTGCCACTTGTGGCAACGGCAGGGGCCAGATCCGGCTCCGCGCCACTTGCTGGTGGTGGCAGGGGCTAGATCCAAGCCACTTGCCAGAGGTGTCAGGGGTCAGATAAGGCTCCCAGAGTCAAATCAGGCCCAGGAGCAGGCAAGTGGGTGGGGCAGGGTGCGGGGGGGGGGAGCGGGCCCACTAGCGGGTCTACACTAGAGGGCTCTTTAAGCCGACTCTTTAAGTCGACTTAACAAGGTCTTCTTTAAGTCAATTTAAAATTCACCTTGTTAAATTGATTTAAAAGAGACTTCTTGTGTAGACATAGCCAAGGCTATTTTGACCAGTCACATTGACTTGTTCTGGATTGTTCACCCAGCTGCTGGTGGAAAGTAGCAGCCGTTAAGCATCACTCCAACAGTTTAGGACAGGAGGTAAGAAGAAAGTTATGCTTTCCCATTGACACTCCAGACAGGAAATGAAGCCAGCAGAACATTTTAGATACTAGGTTGCCAGACACACAGCTGGTGAAAAATGTGACAAGGTCTTTAATGACAAGACATGAGGACCTTGGCTCTCTAGCTCATTGGAAGGAAGAGTTGGTCAGTTATGACATTAGAGCTTATGCAAGCCATTTATCTGTATCCTCCTATCATTTGGTGCTATGAGCCTCTTAAATATAGGCTGGTAAGCAAACTTTGCCTGTGCTGGTAATGGGATAGGAAACTTCTAAAAGGATTCCAAGTGATTCCAGGAATTCAGCAACGTGTGGTTTTTCCCTCCACTTAGAATGGAATCCCTGCTCTTGTGTTGTTTTGGGGCTGCTGTAGGTGTCATCTTTTTGTGTAAGATCTTAACCATTTGTAACAATTAAAGATCTCATATTGCTATGTAGGATAAGTAACATACACATGAGAGCTCCATACTGTACAGCCAGGGCCACCTGCGGGGCGGGAGGTAGAGGGGCTGCCCTGCACTGTCCTGGCCCTAGCCCCAGCTCTGGCCCCTACCCCTGCCTCAGCTTCTGACTGTATACATCCTGGGGAACACTGGGGTTGGGTGAACTAAGAGGGGCTAGGTAACTGGGAAGGTGACTGGAGTGAGCTGAGATAGGAAAATACCTGGGGGTAGGTAGAGGTGGTATGCTTCGTATATATGGAATAGTGAGTGGGGTGGCCCCTCAGATCACATCTTCCCCAGGCCCCCTAAGTCCTCTGAGGAGCCCTGTGTACAGCTTTATCAGAGCCTAGCTAAGAACCTGTGAAACAGGTTTTCCTCACAACTCAAAAGTGTCCCCATCTCTCACTATGGCAACACCAATCACCTAAGGTGACCCAAAACACAACACATGTCATTCCCCAATCCTCAAAGTAAACAGTGGGTTACTTACCAGTAACTGTCCTTCTTCGAGATGGGCTGCTCGGATTCATTCGGTAATAGGTATGTCCATACCACAGCGCATGATTGATTGGAAATCTTTTTGCCCTAGCCTGTCAAAACAAGGCTGACAGCCAACGCCCCCTAGCCACCCCATGCCTATATATGTGGCTGCTGCCCTGTCCCTCCTCAGTCCTTAAAAGCCGCCAGCTCTGAGTAGCAGGGATGGTGGGAGGGTTGTGAATGAATCCGAGTAGCCCATCTCAAAGAAGGACGGTTACTGATAAGTAACCCACCATTCTTCTTCAAGCGCTGCTCGGATACATTCAGTAATAGGTGACTGCTAGGCGTGCTGATGGATGGCGGGTGTAGTTGGGTTCTTCTCCACCCTCAGCACTGCACCCCCCCCATAAGGGCCAGTGGCCTAGGCAAACGGAGGCTGGCAGGTAGTATGGCCTGGCCTAAGTGGGGGGGAAAGATAAAGGCATGCACCTCTCGAGTGTTCCCTGTCTGCGATCAACAGGAGCAGCGGGTGGCCTAAAGTCACCTTATCATGGGAAAAACAAAACCACAGCCACCAAATCAAGGATTGGTGAGGCGCCATTAAGTAGGGGACATCGGAGGCTGGTAATAAGCATCTATCAAGTAAGATCAGACCGGATGTGTCCCCTGGCCTTAGGCCTACAATATATACTTTAGCTGGTAACAAGGAAGCTAATGTGGGCCCCGGAGGAAAACTCAGCCTTCTAGCAAGTAGACAGAAATGGAAAGGGGAGGGGAGAAAGAGGAAAAAGACCCTTACTGGTCCAACCAAGGAAGAAAATCACAGGGAAGTACGGAGAAAATAAACCACCATCTGGTAAACGTAATTCCTTGGTGGGCAACCCAGGGCGGCAATTGGATGCTGAGAGCGCCCCTTCAGAGGCCCATGGGTAGAAGTAGTCACCAACAGGTGAAGGGGCAGGGAAAACATGAGGCTGAAAATGGTTGAATGAGCCAAAGCATAAAAGGTTGAACTACCACCTTAGGGTGAGAGCAGGAAGAAGACCTTTAAGGTCTAGGTGCATGCGGAAATGACACCGGTTCCGTTTGATAGAGGTTGGGAGTAGGGATATGGGCACTGTATTAGAGTGCTTCTGTAGCATAAGTCATGTCGCCTTTGTGACTCAACCCTCCCCCACCCCCTCCTGGTCACTAGAAGTGAGGCAGCTAGGGGGAGGGAATGGATGAGGGAATAGTTGACCAAGGCCGTAAAAATTCCCTTGGAACATACGACGTATGCCTCGCCAAGTAACATATGGTGGAGAATGAACTGAGAATGTAAGCGAACTTCTGGGGCTGGGTAGAAAGACTCTTGAAGAGAGCGGTAGAGTATGCTGGGAGACCAGTTACTCCCTCTGTTGTGTACCCCAGAGTGAAAAGGGAGAGCACTGGAGGTGATCCCAACACTGAGGGTATGCTAGAGAAGCTAGATGTCATGTACAAAGAAAGAGGGGGGCAAACAGGACCAGGGCCTGCTGACCACCGCTGCCAGAACAGCACAGATCAAGGAGGAAGAAAATCCAGGTTGGAATACAGGAGGTAGGGAAACAAACCACCGACTGTCATAGCATGCAGCCAGGATAAAAGAATTGCCGTCAAACAGCAGCTTTACTAGTGACCCTCATGGAACCAGTGGGTGAAGAAAGTGACATTGGGTGTAAGACCCAGGAGCCCTCTGAACTGCTTGGTGGGTTCAGAGTGAATTGGGAGAGGGCCAACTTCGTAGTCAGATGGAGATTCATTCCCACAGGTTGAATTGTTGTTGACCCGAGAGACTCACAAGTGTCCTCGATTCTGCTCTCTCAGTGGTCGGTGCAGGGCTTGCTCATGGATGCATTCCTGCTCCCTTGGGCAGGGCCCCTGTTGTAAGCCCTTGTGCCACTTCCTCTAATACACAGTGTCCTTCTGGAGACAAGGAGGGACGGAGCTAATGATCTTGATGGCTCCGGACTATCCCAAGCCACACTGGTAGTATGATCCTGCAGGACCTGTCCTGCACCTGGTGGTTTGGGGATTGCATAGTTAACTGAGCAAGGGAGACTTTGCTCTGACAGGAGACATTGGGGGTCCCTTTTCTAGATGGAGGGAAATTAGGGGGAAAAACCAACAGTTCCACTAAGGTGGGGTGTCCTTAGAGAGTGTGTTAGCATGGAAGACCGGGAGCAGCCTGACCAAGGAAGGAGAGGTATAAACTGCACCAGAGGGTTTTCAACTTAGGAGGCTTCTGCGCACAAATATGGAAGAGTGCATGTGCACCCAGAGAGTTACCAGCTAGGGTGAACATCAGCTACTGGCTTGGCACTCGATGGGAAAGGGGTCCAAAGGCCATGATTTGAATCCTGAGGGCGGGTGTAACCAAGTTGACAGGGTCTTGTGAACCTGAGGTGACAACCCTAAAGCCTGGGGGAAGAGGAGAAAAGGGCACAGAGCACACCCCATCAGTAGGCTGATTAGTACGGATTACGGTTTTTTTGGCTGGGTTTTTTTGAGGGGGTTTCAGGGAGGTGGGAGTCACCGGAGGCATGAACAATGTTGGTGCCCGGTGCCCAGGGCTCATGAAGCACATACGAGAGGTAGTCTTCCTAAAAGGGCCACTCAGTAAGTTTGCAGATGACACCAAGCTGGCAGGAATGGTAGACATGCTGGAGGGCGGGGAGAAGATTCAGGAAGACCTTGACAAATTGGAGCAGTGGGCCAATAGAAATCTCATGAGGTTCAACAAGGACAAGTGCAAAGTCCTGCACTTGGGACGGAAAAACCCCATGCACTGCTACAGGCTGGGGAGCAATCAGCTAAGTAGCAGCACTGTAGAAAGGGACCTGGGGATCCTGGTGGATGGGAAGCTGGATATGAGTCAGCAGTGTGTTCTTGCTGCCAAAAAGGCCAATGGCATACTGGGCTGCATCAGAAGAAGCATTGCCAGCAGATCGAGGGATGTGATCATTCCCCTCTATTCAGCACTGGTGAGGCTGCATCTGGAATATTATGTCCAGTTTTGGGCTACCCACTACAAAAAGGACGTGGACAAATTAGAAAGAGTCCAGCGGAGGGCAACAAAAATGATCAAGGGGCTGGAGCACAAGCCCTATGAAGAAAGACTGAAGGAGCTAGGCTTATTTAGCCTGCAGAAGAGAAGACTGAGGGGGGATTTGATAGCAACCTTCAACTACCTGAAGGGATGCTCCAAGGAGGACAGAGCTCAGCTGTTCTCAGTAGTAACAGAGGAGAGAAGAAGGAACAATGGTTTCAAGTTGCAGCTGGGGAGGTTGAGGCTGGATATTAGGAAAAACTTTCTTACTAAGAGTGTGGTAAAGCATTGGAATGGGCTACCTAGGGAGGTGGTGGGATCTCCGTCTTTGGAGATGTTTAAGGTCCGGCTGGATAAAACTGTAGCTGGAATAATTTAGTGGGAGTGGTCCAGCTTTTTTTGGCAGGGGGTTGGACTAGATAACCTCATGAGGTCCCTTCCAACCCTATGATTCTATGAAAATGTCAGCCTTCGAGGAAGCACAATGCAGGGAGCCTTCAGGTACCCTGCACAACCTTAGAAGGGAGCATCCTCTAAGGAAAGGGCAAAACATTAAGGATGGGAGTATTAGAGACCATTGGGAGATGGATCCTGGTTGGTCATTCAAGGCATGTGGAAGTGCAGGGTTTTTGGTCCTACAACCCCTCACATGTACAGCCCATCATGTTGCCTAGTGATGGCGTGTTCTGCTATGGGGGAGGGGAGGGCAGGTGAGAGAAAGTCATGATTTCAAGGGTAGCATCTTCCAAGGTAGATAAGATGGCTACCTGGGTATTAACCCTTACGGGTCCTTGAAGGTAAACAAGATATGGCATCAGCTGAAGGGGAAGTGGGGGGTGGGACATCCCCTGCAGAGGAAGAATCCTTAGGGGATTCCAACGGAACCTCAGATGATTCTTGTAGGAAGAGGGTAGTACCCTGAGTTAGGATCTTGTCTCAGAGTCGCCCTCCCATGCAGGGCATGTGCACTTTTCTCCTGGTATTCAAAGTAGAACAGGTAATGTTCTCCCCAGATAGAGGGAAGCAGGAACCCTGGTTTGATGCTAGGCCAGCTGGCCCATCAACAGGGGGAATGGGAGGTTTTGGGAAGTTCAAATTGTACCTGTGACCTTAAGAAGGGTGGAAGGTGCCCAGTGGAGCAAACCTTAAGGGCATAGGGGAAACATTGATTGCCCCTTACGGGCTAGTAGGCATGGCTAGTAGGCTATGAAGGCAACATGCCTAGGTATTTTACATTTCCTCGTGGGTCTTGGGCACTACGGGGCATAGCATCTGTTCCGGCCGTAAACAGAGGCCCACATTCAAAGGGAAAGTCAAGTATGACCTGTTGGGAGGAGGGAGCCACCCTCACCTCCGAAAGCCATGCCGCCCACTGCAGAGCTACGGCTGAGGCCACACTGTAGGTCACTGTGTCCGCAGAATCTCAGGCAGATAACAACAAGTCCTGGGATGCTAGGCTGCTCTCTTCAAGAATGGTGTCATAGTCTGACCTATTCTCCTGTGGGAGTAAATGTCTGAAATTATTCATGGACTCCCACACATCCATGACATATCTGGCTACCAAGGCCTGATAATTGGCTACTTGTAGCTGGAAGATAGAGGAGGAGTAAGCCTTCCACACCAGCAGATCTAACTCCCTCGCATCCCTCGATATTGGGAGAGGGTCACGAGAATCCTGCCCCAGGCCTAGTGCTGCTTCCACCATCCCTTGAGATGGTTCTTGGTGGTAGGTGAGGAAAAGAAAGTCCCTTTCAGGGACCTGGTATTTATGGCCTGCCATCTCCGATACAGGGGCAATGGACCCAGGGGTTTGCCAACACGACATGGCAAGGTCCCATATTCTAGGGTGTAGGGGAACTGTTATGGGCTCAGATGAAGTGAACTCCAGGCCGAACAAAGTGTTGCTAGGTCCCATGTGAGAATGAGCCTCCAACCCTACATGACTGGAAACATGGCGAAAGAGGTCGAAATGTGCTGTGAGGTCTCCAGTGTAGGAATGGGGTGTGGGGTTCAGGGCTCTATCTGGTGCTGGAGGACACGGGGCCAAGCCGGGCTGAACGGTGCCACTGGGACCTTTTGGGGTTTCCTAAGGAGACCATTCATGGGGTCGGTACCTATGGGGCATTGGTACCGAGGCCGTGGATGGGACCGTTTACTCTCCCTCAAGACACATTCCTCAGGGCTTGGGAATCGAGAAGTCTCACAGGGCTGTGTTTGCAGTGTTGGAGAAGGCAGGGTAACATGGAGGCAAGGGGAGGACTCAATGAGTGGAAGGGACCGTCACCGACTCCTGCCGGTCCCAAGGCAACCCCCGGATGGGGGACATAGAGTGGCACCAATGCTTCGGTACCGACACTGGTACTGAGCTCATCTTCTTTCGCTCTTGAGGAGAGTGGCACTGGGAAGGCTCTGGTGCTGAGCTGGCATGCGGTGACAAAGGCAGGAGCATCGCTGCCCTGGGAAGGACCCAGGGCACCAGCCCAGGCCCTGACCCCTGACCACAGGCCACGCCCCTGGCCAGGGACAGGGCAGGGAGTGGCAGGCCCAGCCACGGGGCCACCCAGCCTAGGAAGGGGCTGGAAATGGCCACGGCTGCCACGGGCGGCTGGGCCGCGGATCTCCGACTGGATCTGGCCAGAGACAGGGAGAGGCAGGAGCCATGCCAGGACCCAGGGCACTGGCACTGGGATTCAAGGCACAGGCCCCGTGTGCCAGGCACCAGCGATGCCCCTGGCTGAAGGAAGCCCCACAGCTTCTGGGATAGGCTGCCGCACTTGCTCTGAGGCCAACACATGGAGTCTTTGCTCTCTGTCTTTAAGGTCAGCGGTTTGAAGGACCGACAGACTGAGCACTCGGTGACCAGATGGGCTTCGCCCAAGCACCAGAGGCACTTCTCGTGGAGGTCGTCCAGTGGGAAGGCCTTGCCGCAGGCAGCACAAGGTTTAAACCCTGGCATGGCAGACGGCAAGTAGGAGTGATTTTTCTGTTCCGAAGCTGCATGCTTGATGAGAGCAGCACTTTTCTGTGGAATGACATCCACGAAGAGGTTCTCCCACTCAAGCAAGTGGCTGATAAAAGATGTGGAGGCATGCTGCTTCTGGCCACATATGTAGCCATGGGGTGGCCAAGGGGCGGTGGCCACCAGCCCTGTTTTGACAGGCTAGGGCAAAAAAGTTTCCAGCCAATCGTGCGCTGCAGCACGGACACACCTATTACTGAATGCATCGGAGCAGTGCTCAAAGAACTTGTATTTTCAATGGGATAGTGTTCTTCAGTTCCCACTCTAAAGTATTGTGCAGAGTTTCAACCCAGAATTGACTGCATTCCAGTGACAGGTAAAGCAATGCCTGTAACTAAACTTACAAAATGTTTTTAGCTGAAAAACGCTGTGGGCAAGTCTTTATTACAAGCTATTATTACAATTATAGCACCCTTTGTTTGATGAGGACGTGCTTTATCAAGATAGTCATTTAACTGGGCCATGTCCCAAGGAACCTAAGTTAACCTAATGACGTTAGTGCTGTTTAATCAGGGCAGCTCAGGAAAAGTTCTGTTTTTTAAAAATATGAACGAGGGGGGGAGGGGTTTGAAAAATCAGAGCACTGCAGCGGAATAAGTAATCCAGCCTCCTGCCGGAAAAGTGCCTTGCTGGTCAGGTTTCACAGGACTTACGACAGGAACATTTTGTATTCATTCCCCTTTGTATACCTGCTACTATGCCAGTTTCATCTGACCTAGTTGTATGGATTTCAGTGGAATTCTGCTAAGGTCAGACTGGTGACTCCAGCCACCAGTAGCCATATTAAGTCCAAAAGTAAACTGTAAACAATGTAAATGAGCCTTGTAAACACAGTCATTCTTTAACTGTAAAAATATTAATGAGGCTAAGAAAAAAACTTGCAGGTGTGAAAGAAGACATAAAGGAGGAGATTTCCAAGGGGCAGAGGACAGTTAGATGACCTGTTCCTTCTGAAAGCCAGTGAGAGATGGGTGTCAAAGTCTCCTTGTGCCTTTGGCAAATCTCCTTCTAAATCATTTTGTTTCTGAAATTTATCCCATGATCTCTAGTTGCAAGGCAATTCCTGTTCAGCGGGCAACCATCTAACTAGTGGGGTTTATAGACACTATGGCTGTGTTCACACAGCACTCTTATTTCAAAACAACAGAGGTTGTTTCGAAATAAGAATTCTGCTGTTCACACAACGCACAGTTGTTTCAAAACAAGGGGAAGCCCTTGTTTCAAAACAACTGTGTTGTTTCGAAACAAGTTAAACCCCATTTGGGGTCGAAACAACCTTGTTTCGAAACCCTTGTTTCGAAACAATGCGTGTGAACATGTTGTTTCGGAACAAGGTGTTCCGAAACAACATTTCAAGGGCTGCCCCCTCAGCACCCTGGCCAGGGAACCCACAGCCACCCGCGGGGATCAGTGCTGCCCAGCGCTGATCCCCGTGGGTTCAGCGCTGGGCTGCGCTGAACCCCACCGGTGCCTGCAGCCCCCCTTTGCAGGCACCCACAGGGATCAGCGCTGGGCAGCTCTGAACCCCGCGGGTGCCTGCAGCCCCCTCTGGAAGCGAAATAGCACGTTCACACTGTGAACATGCTATTTCGTTTCCCGCCTTTTCCCTTATTTCGAAATAACTTTTTGTTAATTCGGACTAAGTTATTTCAAAATAAGGCATTATTTCGATACAAGTTTGTTTCGACACAACTTGTATCGAAATAATCCCTGCGTGTGAACACAGCCTATGAGGAGGTATGAAAGATAACTGCTTAAGCTCACTCCAACAAGGCATTTCAACATATGCCTAACTTTAATCCTGATGTCAGTGGAAGTATTCACACAGCGTGAGTTAGGAACATGCTGAAATACCTTGTTGAATCATGACCTTGGAGGGGCGAGCACAGCTTGCATGCAGGCAGTTTGGAGGAGGCACCAGGAAGCCAGTTTAGTTTTAAGAACCATGGAGTCCTCTCATGTTCTTACCCAGCACAAGTTATGTGAAACAACAGCCATAGTTTGTGCAGCAGCAGATTCCTCTGCCATGCTCTGATTTTCAATCCCTCCTCTCATGTTAAAAATCTTCATTCAGGCTGAAACTTCAAAGAGTGATGTGAAATTTGGAGCAAACAAGTCTGAATTGGAAACAGAACCTAACTGGCTGTAAATCACTGTAGTTTTCCATTGAAATGAGAGTAGCTACACTGGTTTACACAACTGACCCTGGGACAGTAAAACGAATCTGTGATACTTCACTTGAGCAGGAGTCTGATCTCATTTACTCCACTGTAACACCATCAACTTCCTTAAGCACCCTGTTTCTAGCACTCTCAAGCTGGTGTCTTTCAGAGCCACTAAAAAGGGTTTCCTGGCTAGATTTCCCATTGTCATTGGCCATTCCTGCTCATTTTTACACCTTTACTTTCTTCCATCATTAGGCCTGGTTGTTTTCTGGGGACCAGGGGAGCACACAGGTTTGTTTTGTTGGATGCACTGGGGAGTGTCTGTAGCCTCTGGAAGGAGGGGGTCTATTTATGATTCTTGAGTGAAGGGTCTTCACACCTCTCCTTCCTTCATTTAATGAACCCATCCCATGAAGGATCAATAATGGTGGGTTACTTACCAGTAACCGTCCTTCTTCGAGATGGGCCGCTCACGTACATTCAGTGTTAGGTTTCTACATGCTGCAGCGCACGATTGGTAGGAAACATTTTAGCCCTAGCCTATCAGAGCAGGATTGGCTGCCAACGCCCCCTCCGGCCACTCCCATGGCTATATATATGGTCCTGACCCGGATCCTCCTCAGTCCCTATTAGTCGCCAACTCCGAGTGGGGTGGTGGTGGGAGGGTTCTGAATGTATCCGAGCAACCTATCTGAAAGAAGGCCAGTTACTAGTAAGTAACCCACGGTTCTTCTTCAAGCGCTGCTCGTATACATTCAGTCTTAGCTGACTACTAGCTGTACTGTGGATGGTGGATAGAGTTGGGTTCTTTTCCCTGTCTTCAGCACGGCTACTCCCATAAAAGCAAATCAAGGCTTGGAAAGATGCCTGGATGGTAGGTTTCTTGGCTTACCTGGGGCTGATGCCTTGTTAACTCTTGAACTTTCTGAGAGTACATTGTACAAGGAAACAGAGATAGGCTAAATGTCACCTTGCTATGGTGTATTGATGTGGGTTGTCCTAATTTACTTTGGATGTCCCTAGTTGTTGAATGTGGTTAAAAAGTCAGCCTAGAAGGCAAAGATGCCACATTTCATCTACCATTGTGAGACAATGTTGCTCCCCTGAGGATAAAAGAGAGGGGGACAAGCACAACGTCTCTGAGGATGGATGCGTATAGAATGAGTAAAAAGGGGGATGCAGCCCCCACAGACCACCTATCAGAGTGTGATAGCTGAATGTCATGCCTCAAGGAGTATGGGGGCATAAGTTCAACACGTCCATGGTGGTGGGGTTTTGACACATCAGTGTGTGGGAGTTTACTTGGTCCTCTAGGTCAATTAATTGAAAATGCAACCAGTGGCGTATTTCATACGTCTTGATCTACTGAGAGGAGGGATGGGCTGATAAAGGGACCCTTGCTGGGTGTTTGCTTGCCCAGCAGGAGGATCGCCCGTAACACACACCCCAGGTATCAAGAGTGAGTATGCCTTCTGTATCCCTTTCCTGAAGGAAGGAGGGAATGGTAGCATTGACCTGCCAGTGTCAGTGATTGAGATCCATGACCCTTGGGCCTTACCCTGTTTGTGCTTGTATGAGAAGGACCTCAGTATGGGTCACCTTCGGGGAATAACGAAAACTTCCCAAGGGAGGAGAGCCCCCAGGGCTCTCAAAGTCAGTGAACAGGAAGGGGAGAGGCTTTGAGAAGATCGTCTCCACCCTTGTTCAGGTCTGGGGTGCAGGTGGTTAGGAAGCCCCTTTGGTGGGTCCCAACCTAATAAACCCCAACTGAAAGGTGAAGTAGACCTTAGTGGTTAAGACTCAAGTATGAGAGCAACCATATGAATGGAGGGTTGTTGTCTCGGGCCTGGTCAGTTGCTTGTGGTTTAAGAGCCAACAGCCCTCAGTCTGGGGTTCTTCTTGCCCTGCTCGATAGACATGAGCAGGATAGATGAAAAGGAGGTGGGGGGGGGTTAAGTGTAGGTCAAGAGGAGTCCTTCTTGTCCTCTGTAATAAGCACTTGAATATATAGGCCCTCTGTTGGCCATAATTTATTAAAACTTGGCCATCTGGGAGATGGAATGGTAGGAGGACATAGCCCTGAAGCTACTTTACACTTGAAGAGGGCCTCTGCAGTAAAGCAGGCCAGGTGGTGCTCTGCAGTTCCCTATGCCAGGATGCTGTGGCTTCTCTCATAAGACTCACACTTTTTGTATTCATATACCCTCTCGTACCATAAGGTTCCCCCTTCTCAGGGAGACGATGAGATATGTGACTCTATTTTCCTCATTAAGGCATACCTATCTGCTGCGTCATTCCTCCCACTGCCAAGAGACTGGTGTGGGAGGTGGCCAAGAAGCAGATGTATTGTCCTTTTCGCTTGGGGCCCCATAGTTAGGTACCCTCATGTGACAGGATTGCACAACCAGATTAGGATTGTTGGGATGGCTGATGAGGGCAGGGTATCCCACGCAGGGTGGCCTTGAAGGTATAGATGCTCCCCCCATGAGATGGGAGCTCCCTGTAAGGTCCTGCTTCAATGAGTTTACAATCCAAAGAGACAAGAAGATGGAGGGGAAGCTAAGGCACAGTTAAGTGATTTGCTCAAGGTCATAAAGCAAGTCAATCAGGGCCACAGAACCCCAGTCCCCAGACCATTAGTGCCATGGTTTATATACTGTATGCATTGCTGCATGATAATGTGAATGCCATGCTTGTCAAACTAAGCTGTGGCCTTGAGGCAAGCTTATTATGGAGACGCTGCATCTGCAGTTGGAATTCCAGACATATGCACCCAGACTGGTTTCCTTATCCATCCTCTAACTCTAAAGCTTTTCTTCCTGTAACCTCTGCTTCTCTCTCCATGTTCCATACAGGTAACCTACCCATTAGGTCATACTGCCTCTTGGTTATGCAGCTAGATAAAAGTAAATGACTGTGGAAAAGCTTACAGTCCAGTGCCCATTGAATTTCCAGGTCATAAATCACACTTGCTCTTCATCTGTAAAGTGCCTAATGTGTTGGTGGCCAGATTCCCAAATGTGGACTTTAGGCACTACTGAAATTCAAATAAACGGGGGTGTAAACTCTGAATTTGCTGAAGAGAGAAGCATCAGCTGAGCTCCAATGTATAGCATCAGCGGTCTCCAACCAAAGTGATTCCAACCAAAATACTGATCTGCATGTACTGAACTGACCATAGTGAATACGGGGGATATGAAATCACCCAGGGGGCAGGACAGTGAGGTGGAATTATTGAGAGGATCAATAGCATCCCTGTGTGGTTGCCAACTGCAAAATTGGATTCCAGATCTGGACTTTGCCCACTTTTGGGTCAAGGCTTTTGGTTTGGCTCTTGACATTTCCTTGAATATCACTGAGCCTGCCGGCCACAAACTGTGCATCCTAAGTTGTATGAGTACAATGTCGATGAGCAGCAAAAATCTTCTCTGCATTGCTGCAAGACTATGGGAGTCTTTCTGCAAGAGCTGGTAGTCCTAGACAGTTGGTCAGTCTGCAAAGATGATGGCAAGCACTGGCCAGGGAGGAAGGGAGAAGGCAGAGCAGAGCAGCATGTTACATCTTGTTAGACATGGAGCAAGTGCTTCTAGTCCCCATTCTCTCCCTGCCATAGCTCTACCGAGGTACTGCCTCTTGACCCTGCATCGTACCCACTGAGCCCCCATCCCCATTCCTAACACAGCTCTACCCCGGAAGACTTTCCAGTGACTTCAGTGGGCTTTTGGATGAAGTCCTAGAGCTTCCAATCCCCCTTGAATCCTGGTGCAGTGGTACATGCTGCAGAGGGAGATGAGCTCATTAGCAGATTGTCTAACTGGTCAGTGAATCTGACATTAGGATATGAGCAGTTAATCACCAAGACCCCATGCAATGGGGAGTGAGATGTATGTCAGTGGGACAGGAAGAGAGGCCACTGCACAAAGAAATCCATGCCGCAGACTCAGGGATGACATGTGGACAGGACTCCAGCCTTCCAGGAAAATCCTTGCAGGAGCTAAGCTGCACCAGCTAAAGATCTAGGCTCTCTGTGCCCCGCCCTGTGGTGGGAGCTGAGTGAGATGCTAGTCCTGAGAGCAAGACGAACGCATACCCAAGACACAGACCGTGAAGAAGAGGCAGGGGAAGGTGTGTCTAGCATCAGAATACACCTTGGAGGAGACGACAGCTGACCAGAAAATTCAGTGGCATGTCAACAGGGCAGGAAGGGGACTGGCCCCAGGCATCAGCCTTGGGGGGGCGAAGGCTGGGTTCTTCAGAGTTCTGTGGGAGGCCCCACAGCATTCTTTATGCAAACTCCAGCCACTTGCAACGTGGCTGGAGTCAGACTTGCAGGGCACTCCACTGGGGGGACCAGGGGACACCTCATTCATGGCTTGAGTCCCCTGGGGGGGTGGGATGGTTTCTCTGGGACTGGCTCAGCACTGGGATGTCAACTCTGGAGGGGGGCCAGGGAGGCACAAATACAAGCATTGGCCTCCAGGCACCAGAGACCCACGGCTTGCCACTGAGAACACTGTGAATCTTCTGAGACTTTGATGAATGAGAGGCTGGGGCAGGAGGGGAGATCACTGACATTTTTGCAACATTCTTTCTTTTCTGGTTTTCATTTTTTGCCTGCTTCTCTAGTTTACAGCCAACATGACAGCTTCCCAGTTGCTAAGCTATACAAGATATTGTCTGGCTGTCACTTAGCTTTTTGTCCAGGCTGGAGTTCTGGAGTAATTCCATGGAATGCAGTGGTGAGTAGGGAAAGGCAATGGTGAGGGGACAGGGGAAGCATTTGGTATTTTTTTTTCTTTTGATTTGGAGAAGGCCCTTCTCTGGCGCTATGCTAAGGGGTGAAGCAGGGGAAAGAAGCCAGAAATGAAGGCTGTGCCCCATCTTCCGAGTGACTAGGGAGAGTCTGTGATTCCCTTTTCAACCTGTAGTGGCACAAGCAGGCAGTGGCTAGAATAGTGAGGTTCGTTCCAAAGAGGTCAATGAAAACCTCAGATTTGCATTCAACTGATTTGTCTCTTCTTTTCAATGCCAGTTATACAGCTGAGGGCACTGAACCAAAGAGATGAGGAGGCTCAGATTCTTAAAGATATTTAGATGCCTGGTGACCTCTTTAGGCATCTGAGGGTCACTGTTTAAGCTCTCCTGATACCCAATGCTCAGCTGCTGCCTAACCTTGTAAGTGCCCTAGAGGATGGCGTCAAGGCTGTTTCCCCACTCTGGCACTCTGAGTGCAGAAGGTGGGGGCCCGCAACAGGCCTTAAAAGCCACTGGCTTTAAAGCCTGATCTTAGAACTCTCCAAGGCCTCCAATTCCTGGCCTTGGATTGGTATCGCTGCCACCACCCAAATGCAAAAAAAAAAAAACCTCTTGAAAACTCAGGAAGGCGCACTTCGGAATTCCTTCCTGTGAGGTACTTGCAAACACTTTTATTCCTCTCTCTAGAGAATGACTGAACCACAGCTGGAATATTGGCTGAAACTGGAACACAGTTGCCTCTAGTAGCTGGCTGTGCAGTCTGAGGCACATGCACACAAACCTCTTGCCTTCCAGGACACAGAACCAGAACTTACTTAAAAGGTAAAATCTTTAATCAAAAAGAACAGATAAAAAACACAGAGAGTTGCTTCTCTGGGAACTCACTTAGGTAGTTACAGGGTAGTGGGAGGGGGTACATGTGCTCAGCACAGAGAAATCCAAAAACAAACCCAAAACAAAAAAAAATACCCTGACCGCATCTAAATAAACATTCCCTGTTCTACCCACGCCTGGTCAGTAACAAACTTAACTTATCTTTGGTAAGGATGTTGCCGGATTCTTCCTCAGGCCCCTCTGGCCTCCTCTTGATCCTTCCAGGAGCTCTGCTGCATCCAAAGAGGCCCAGGCCAGGCTGCTGTTCCAATTCAAAAAGCTGTGCTTCGTTCCTATTGGCTGTCCTGGGACTCACTGACCAGAGTGTTAACCCCTTCCTCCCTAAGGATTACTACAGATGGCTCCAAGTCTCCAGGCCCAGATCCATGGATTCAGACTGGCAGGGCTAATTGTGGCAATGTGAATGTTTGGACTCAGATTGGAGACCAGCCTCTGCAATCCATCCCTGTTGATGGTCTCCACCAGAGCTGGAATGTCTCCCCTGCACTTTTATAGCCCTGCGGCCTGAGCCCAGAGAATCCGAGCCAGCTGGCCTGGGACAGCTGCGGCCATGCTGCAGGTCTTTGATGTACCCTAATCATCCTCCAGCTGGCATTTTCAAAGCAGCCTACATGCTCACCAGTGAGGCCTAATCCTGGAGGTGTGCTACAAGTTCCTATTAGATCCCACAGCAGGAGGGCCCGAGGCTAGTCACTTTTGAGTAGGGGCACCAGGACATCTTGCACGAAAGAGAGCCACAGGCACAAGGAAGCCTAAGGTGAGCGGGAGAGGTCTCAAGCATAAGCAAGAGATAGAGAGAGTTTTGGCTGCTAGGATATGGGCTTTGTAAGCCAGGTCAGCCATTTAGGTGCCTCACTCCAGGAGAGGAGTCATTGCTGAGGGCCATCAACAGGTGACCCAGGTCAGATGTGTCTAAGCTTCTCTCAGAGTTTCACTGCTGGCTTGTTTCAATGGCTCCCCACTCAAGCTGCTGGCCTCTGGGGATGCCTTCCTTAAGCAACTAACTCTCCCTGGGCATTGCATGGGGTGCCTTGCTCATGACTGAGGGACCAGGTTGTCCAGAGGAGTTAGGCAGCACAGTGTGGAGCAACAACTAAGTACCTGTGCAGTTTGGGCTGAAGTCACTGAGCTCAGATCACAGTGGAAGAGCTGGGAATGCAGCCTTGCAGAATATGCATCCCGGAATGTTAATCAAAGCATACCTGATGCCCCAGAGTGGAACAGAACTACCTGCAGAAGCGCATCCCTCTAGAGTCAGAAAAACTGGCCATGTTCCTGCAGCATTGACCTGGTCTTCTTGTGCCTTGGTTTTCCCATCTATAAACTAGAGATGTCTCTCCACTCTTAAAAGCAAGATCACAGCTATGGGTGAAAAATGCTTTATGAAAAATAACTACTATCATTATCTGTTGTTGTTGGCTGTTGGTTCCCGGCATTACTTATAACAACAATTTCTGGTATTTATTTAGCTGCCAAAATAACTGGTCTTTCCCCTTTATTATTAGCATTAAATGGGGATTTTGTCACAAGCCAAGACTCTTTTGTGGTAAGCAGGCTAGTGCAAATTTCTATTCCATATTAGCAATAATAGAGTCTCAAGATCAACACAAACACAGTCAGCCCAGTTGATGGCAGAATCATAGCAACCACATCAATTAGTTTCCAGGTCTAAAATGCTAATAAGACACCTGTGTAATCTCCTAGATACAAGAGAGTCTTTTACAGGATCTTAAATTGATGTCTTACATTTAGCTAATCCTAAACGAAAATGTAAGCAAAAGTGACTTTTTTTGCAACTATTGCTTTTGTAACAACCTGTATTTGTAAAAATTAATATTTATTTAAGACTGCAATAATCAAAAAGTGAATGCCCTCTTATTGTACTAAAAGGGAACTCTGATTAGTTCTGCTCCAGCACACAGACCCATGCCATTTATGTAAAATCCAGGGACGTGACTGCATTCAGATCCCTTTTATCTTGCAATATATATCAATGT
Organism: Podocnemis expansa; assembly: GCA_007922195.1. Lineage (NCBI taxonomy): Eukaryota > Metazoa > Chordata > Testudines > Podocnemididae > Podocnemis > Podocnemis expansa. Next base: position 49,303,328 of record ML681981.1, read on the forward strand.
CTCCCAGTTTCTTTGTGGTTTTGTTTCCAATGAAAGCAAATGTTTGCATTTTTAAACATACAAAATACTGTGCAGTGGGTTGACTGAAATTCATTTGTGTTCTTTGTGTGTCACATCATTATTTTCTAGGGAACACTCAATTGATTCTGTTCCACCTTTTGGCAAAACAATGGATTTTGTTTTTTCTTTTCTACTAATTGCTGGGGGATGGACAAAATAAAAACCATATAGATTTCTAACAGATTTTAATACTGTTTAGTGGGTCAAGTTGTGAGAGATGCTCCAAGCAGGCCCAGGTGTGTTCTAATAATAATAATTCATAGAATCATAGAACCATAGGGTTGGAAGGGACCTTATAGGTCATCTACTCCAACCCCCTGCCAGAGGCAGGACCACTCCCACTAAACCATCCCAGTCATGGTTTTGTCCAGCTGGGCCTTAAACACCTCCAAAGATGGAGACTCCACCACCTCCCTTGGCAGCTCATTCCAATGCTTCACCACTCTCCTAGTAAAAAACTTTTTTCTAATATCCAGCCTCGACCTCCCTAACCGCAACTTGAGACCATTGCTCCTCGTTCTGTCCTCTGTTATTACCAAGAACAGTCGAGCTCCATCTTCCTTAGAGCATCCCTTCAAGTAGTTGAAGGTTGCTATCAAATCCCCCCTCAATCTTCTCTTCTGCAGACTAAATAAGCCTAATACTTTCAGTCTTTCCTCATAGGGCTTGTGCTCTAGCCCTTTAATCATTTTGGTTGCCCTCCTCTGAACTCTCTCTAGCATGTCCCTGTCCTTTTTGTAGTGGGGAGCCCAAAACTGAACACAGTATTCTAGATGTCGCCTTACCAGTGTAGGATAGAGGGGAATGATCACATCCCTTGATCTGCTGGTAATACTTCTTTTGATGCAGCCCAGTATGCCATTGGCCTTTTTGGCAGCAAGAGCACACTGCTGACTCATATCTAGCTTCCCATCCACCATGACGCCCAGGTCCTTTTCTACACTGCTGCTATTCAGCTGAATGTTTCCCAGCCTATAGCGGTGCATGGGGTTTTTTCGTCCCACATGCAGGATTTTACACTTGTCCTTATTGAAGCTCATAAGATTTCTATTGGCCCACTGTTCCAATTTATCTAGGTCTCCCTGAATCCTGTCCTTGCCCTCCAACGTGTCTACTGGTCCCCCCAGCTTGGTGTCATCCACAGACTTACTGAGAATGCAGTCTATTCCATCATCCAGATCATTGATGAAAATGTTGAACAGAACCGGCCTCAGGACCGACCCCTGGGGCACACCACTAGTGACTGGTTGCCAGCTAGACATGGAACCATTGATTCCTACACGCTGAAACCGTTGATCTAGCCAGTTTTCTATCCACCTTATAGTCTACCTATCCAACCCATACTTCCTTAATTTGCCAATAAGAATGCTGTGGAAAACTGTATCAAAAGGCTTGCTAAAATCAAGGTATATGACATCAACGGTTCTTCCTGCATCCAGAAAACCAGTCATCTGATCATAGAAGGAGATGAGATTGGTCAGGCATGATTTTGTGACCTGGGCCTCCTGGGATAACCTTCTGAATGTGCCATAAACAAGGCAAGCTGGAAAACCAGGGGCCAGATCCCCAAAACACTGATGGGTGGCACTTAAACCAGTCTCCTACTCAGTAACAATACATACTCTTGATTCCCCACTCTGGTCATCACCAAGCACAAAAAAATAGAAACAGCCCCCTTTATTGCACATCAACCCCTCTGGTCCCCACCTAGATACTGGATCTCTTAAAGAAATAGGTTCTCCTGACCCCAAAGGGTCAGCCACATCACCCACAATAATCTAGGCTTGGCTCTTACACAAATTATCATGCTGCCAGCCAATCCTTTAGTTACTACAACTAAAGGTTTAATATAAAAAGAAAACAAACAAAATATGAGAGATGTTAAAGGGTCAAAGTGAATCACATACATACAAATGATTTAGAGTCCATAGAAAGCAAGACCTTGAAGAATCTGTAGTTTGCAGGTTAGTCCAATTCCTCTGGTATGCATCCAGCACATGGGTGGGTCTCAGTCCTTTGTTCAGTCCCAGAAGAATAGTTCTAGAGGAGGGTGTTGGCTGCAGACAGAGTGTAAATTGAAGACAAAATGGAGATGGGGCCACTGCCTTTTATGACCTTTGGCTTTCCTCATGCTCCCTGAGTCCTTGCCAAATCAAAATGGAGTTGAGTCACATGGTCAGTCTGGGTGACTCATCAAACAGGTTTCTTCCTAGGCCCAGCGTAGCTTGGAGCTCCCTTAATCGGCCATTAAGAGGACAATGGTTTTGAAGACACCCAGTCTGGGGTTGCTTTAGAATCAAATAACTTGGAACATAAATAGAACAAACATATTCCTAATTTCTAATACAGATTTGACACTTATATATAAACCATATAATCATTCCTAGCAGATTTCAACCTTTCTATTGGTACCAAACACGGCATATCACATATGGATTATTTCAAATATGAAATATGAATATGAAAAATAATTATAAATAGTCCCCTAGACCCAGAAATCATCATCATCATCATCATCATCATCATCATCATCATCACCTATTCACTATTATTGTTCCCCTTGAGATTTATAGAAAACTGTATTGGTGGCTACTGTGCTGTCAGACAAGCTTACCTCCTAGGGACCCAGTCCTCGGAACACTGAGAGCCTGATCTTGCAAAGTGTTTTTGGTCAGTGGACATACCATACACAGAGTTGAACATGTAAGATCAAGGCCTTATTTCTGGACAACATTGTTGGCAAAGTGCTTGCCTTCTAATTTTGCTCCTAGTGGGTACTTCTGTCTTTGGCCAGCCACAGCCACCCTCCCAGATATGGAACACAATAACATTAATGCAAAGCTTTCCATTCAGGCTTGCACACAGAGGATGCAGTCATCTCCTAGATGCATAGATTCCAAGGCTAAAGGCCCACTCTGATCTTCTACTCTGATCTTTTGTTCAACACAGGCTAGAAAACTTTCCCCACAATAATTTCAAGAGCAGAAATTTTAGGAAAACATCTCATCTTGATTTTACAGTTGTCTATGATGGGTATCCACCATTGGTGTGTTGTTCCAATAGTTAATTCATCTCACTGTTAAAAATGCAGGTTATATTTCCAGTCTGAGTTTGTCTAGTTTCAGCTTCCAGCCATTCTATCATGTTAAACTTTCTCTGCTAGATTGAAATTGCCCCAAGGTCATTCCCCAGGGATGATCACTGAGACAGAGACAGTAGATTTACCAATTGAGACTTAATAAGGAGATTCCAGAAAGCTGATTGATATTGTCTGGAGTGATTTTTTTTGGTACTTCACAGGAAACAGGGGCACCTTGTTTGTGACATATCTGGTGCATGTGCTGTGGTGGGATTTATGTGACATGAACATGTTAATTATTATATGGGGACACTGTTTTTCATAATTGCAACAGTTTAGTTGTAACATGGGATTTGGTGCAGGTTGGGATTTTAGATGGAAATGAGGCTCTGAAATCCTTAGATAGCTCTGAACATCACAGCAATGTCATTTTTACACATGTTCTTGATCACTTTAAATAGACTCTCTTGCAAAACCTCTGCAGTGGTTACTTTGCAAATGTCAATAGAATGATTGATACTACAGGTCAAATGGGGCCATCTTTACAGTGGCTTAATGGAGTTACTCTGGATTTTTTCCACGTAACTGAAACCTAAACTTGGCCCAGAATTTAAAAGTAAATACACTGGGGAATTCCTTGCAAGGGACTGAGCTATTTCTGTGTTTGCTGAAAGATAAAGATTCGGCAAGAGATTTACATAGATTCATATATTTTAGGTCCAGAAGGGACCACCAGGATCATCTGTATAGAGCAGACTAGTCAATTTCAACCAGTGCCTCTTTTTATAGTGAACTGATTTGGATCCCTAAAGTCCAAAATTAAAAAATCCAGATACATTAATTTTCCCTATAATTAACTGTAAGCATTTAGATGACTTTCAAGGTACATGAAATACTGGTAATTGCTGTAAAAAATCATAAACATAGTGTAATTACACTGTCATTACAGCTACCTTATTAGAAAGTGTAACCAACACAAACATTTATGGATGATTGTGGAAATCATTAACCTAGGTCTAGTTCACAGGAGGGCTTCTTATGACCATCTTCTGGCCAGGGGAACAATCAAGTAGTCTGATAGCACTTTTAAACACTAACAAATTTATTTATTGCATGAGCTTTTGTGGAGGAAAATCCCATTTTTCCAGATGCTTTGAAGATCTGGAACTTACAGAATGGTAGGAAAATAAATGCAGGGAAGTGTAAGTCATAGGATCAGGTCACACTGTAACATCAAATCAAAGCAGTTGTTAAGATTCAAACACAGGGAAATAGCATATAGAGGAAGGTGAGGTGAAATTGCCTGTTGTGATGGGGGAAGAATCCATAGTCCCTGTTCAGTCCAGACTTCACAGAATCAAATTTGTATATGAATTCCAATTTTGCAGTTTCTCTTTGAAGCTTTGACTTGTTATCCATTTGTTTGAGCACAGCTATTAACAAATAATCAATGGAGAGAGCAGCGAGATTGAAGTGGTCCCCTATTGGTTTTTGAATGTTGCTATTTCTTATGTCAGATTTGTGTCCATTTATTCTTTTGCTCAGAGACTGTCCTGTTTGTCCAATATATAAAGCAGAGCAGCATTTCTGGCACAAGATCGCATAAATCACATTGGTGGCTGAGTAGGTGAATGAGCCCTTAATGGCATAGCTGGCTTGATTAGATCCTGTGATGAAGTCTTTTGTGCAGATATGGGGGCAAAGTTGGCAATGTAGTTTGTTACAGGGGTATGTTCCTGCTTTAATGTTTCTGGTGTTAGGTCTGTAGTAGATTATTGTTAGATTTGACCAGGGGAGTTGATTATACTTGGAATAAAACTAATGTATGCTACGGTTACAGAAGTGTTTACCTGATATTCTAGTTGCAAAAGATTATTCTGATATTCAGATATTAAACTTTAAAGTTCTGAACTCCATTTGTTTTCATGTAATAAAGGATGTGTGTTCATTATCAGATATTTAATCTTGGACTTAGTAGAAAGGTGTATGTATATGTACAAGATAGAGAATCTTCATCATAGCCATATGCAAAAGATATATATTCATATTATTTCTGCACTTCTGTTTATGTGATTTAACACTCTACTTTTTGCATATAAATACAAACAATTCATAGGGCTACATATTCATATATGCCCCTTGGCTTGCTTGTTACTACTAGAACAATCATCCTGTGTTGTAAAAGCCAGTGAACCACATATTTCCCCCTGAATGTGATTAATACTATAAATTATTCACCTGAACGATTTATGTAAACAATCAGAATGGCCTGTAGAGTTTTATCGATTTCAGTTCAGCAGTAAACACTGAGGATTAGCTCCATACCAGGCAACTGCCAAATAACCTCAGCCCTGAGACTGGGTTGCATGCTCGCTGATTATTTATTAGGAACATGATAGAATAGTTACAATTCATAGACCTACAGAGTATTGTCTGACAGATAAACATTATACCCAAGTGTAAGCCTCAACTTTATCCTCTTAATGATGTAGGGTGTTCAAAGCACCAAGTTTGGAACAGGAACTATGGTAGAAAGGGGGAAAGAGTTATAGGAGATACATGGATAAGCCTTTGTAAAGATCTAGGGCCTGATTTTTCAAAGATCCTGCATAGCAGCTTCCCCTGAAGATCTTGGAGGATGCAGATGAGTGACACTTTCAAAAATCAGGTCAATGCTACATGAACTGGAAAGCTTTGGGGAAGAGACATCTGCTGAACATGTAAAAAGATAGACCATAGCAGTCATGGGCATAGAAGAGTCCTTAGATCATCTGGTCTCTCTCTTGTGGGACTTCAGTATATGTCTTCTTGCTATATAGACCAATTCCCAATGAGTGTAGTTAGTTTACCTTGCTCAGAAATTATGACTGTATTTAGGATAAGATATTCTCCAGATATTTCTCAGGTGAAGAGAATGGAAGCCCTTGTGCCTGGGTAACCCCAGAACTTGATTCAACAAATTTACCTTCCCAGAAAACAGCCTAATTCTCAAAGGATGTGGCTTTAACTCTTGCTGAGACTGGTTGATTAGCTTTGGAGCCTTTCACCTGTAGGTCACCATCTTGAATCCTGTCCAGCTCAACAGAGACTAAAAGGCTTTCCCATCTAATGTGTAGCTTGAGATTTTTGTCTGAGAATTATTTGAATTTATGAGTGAAATAGAGAAAAAGCAAACTGATAGGGAATAACCTCTTTAAAAAATAATATTTAAGACAGCTTTAGCTAGTAGATATACAAGTGTTAACTTAGTTATAGGGTGATAGTTAGAAGCAGGATATTGTAGAAGGTAAACAATAAGTATAAAGTATAGCAAATGTAGCATTCAGTGGAGATTAGTTAGTCATGGCCAGGATCGTGCCCATACTTCATGCTACTCCCCACTATCGTGCCTATACCTCAGTTTAATCCCTGGATTGTGCCCCTACCTCAGTTTACTTCCCTGACCAAATATGAACATGATTATGACTCATCCCTCTTGCCCCTACCTGTTGGGGCTGGTAAGCATGAGTCATTGACCAAAAAAGGGCAGAAGGTCACAGTTTGACCTTTAGGAGACTATAAAAAGGGAGATTTTTGCTGATGAGACTTTGTAAAGCATTGGCACTCTGTCAGGCTGCACCATGCTGCACCCAGAAGAAAAGACCCCGTAGCTGTGAGCTGTATTGGCCCAGGAGACCCACTGTAGCTCAGTTGCTGAGGAGACTGGAGGAGCCAAGTGGTGACAGATCCCAGCAGCAGATCATATAATCTGAATTTTCTGTCCGTCTAATTTTGGTAAGAAACTAAAGGGGTCCTGGGTGGGTAGCTTATTCCTTCAAGCTTTAACACACACTGCTCGAAGAAATAGCAAAGCCAAAAGAGGTGGAGCACAGGCCGAACAGAGCATCAGAGGCTGACTGACCAGAGAAGCAAGCTACCTAAAGCTAAATGTGACCAGACCACCTTCTGCATTCCAGGAAGGGCACTGGTTTTGCTGAAGGATCTGGGCAATTTGGCTGAGTCCTGACTTATATGCCCAGAGTCTGAGGTGAACCTTTGGCTCTGACAGAACAGAATAAGGATCCAAAAAAGGCGATTCAGAGGGATCTGTAAGGTGCTGTAAGTAAAAGAGTGCCTGTCAATAAAGCTGGGTGAGTGCAGTGTGACTGGGAAAAGACTATCTTCACCCATTCAGCAAGTAACTGATGCAGAGCAGCATTCTATTTAATTGTCACCTTGTATAATGCTCTCTGTGATGCATTGTTTTTGACTGCATATTTTCAGTTCTTGGATCTCCTTGTAATTGTTTGTAATCCTTAAATAAATGTTAACACTTGTTTTCAAAGAATTCATTGGTCTAACTCTGTTCTTGATCAGTGGGCTGTAGCTGTATTTTCCACTGGGGTGCTTTACCCATTTAGGCAATCAGACCCTATTTTACCCCAGAATAAGTAGCTTTAGGCGAGTAAAATCGCTTGAGCAGCAGGAAGATTTGAGTTCTGTTGTAACAAATGGGCACCCGGTGGCCCCACAGGAGATGAGTTCGGTGGGTCTCAGCTCCAACTCTCATATCACAAGATCACCACCCTGTTTTGCATTAAGTGGCAAATGGAACAGAGAGACCAAGCCCTACATGGCCCATGATTCCCTTGTTCTAGATACACTTGGAGCTGTGATGAAAGGGTGAGCCCCAAACCAAAGCAAGTGCACGTGTCTGTTGCTTTGTTCTTGCACATTTGCTTCAAGTCCGTTTTTCTTGTTTGACTTCCTAAGGCTTATGAATACTGAGTGGTGGCCACAGCGCTACTCGAGTATAAACAGATTATTAAAGGACACCATCCTCAGAGGTTTCTAAGCACTCTGATGAGTCCCTGCTCTTCTCCCCCTGGTACGCCCACCTTCCTATCCCACACTAGCTCAGGTGGACAGGTAGCAGCAACCTCAATTTTGGGGGTTTTCTTCCCCCGAACATCTGAACTTACTAAGCTTCTCCCCTCTCTGATTTTCTATCAGTCCTTTGATGAAGCCAGTGGGTTGTGTTCTCTGTTATTAACTGTGCCTCTGGGAGCAAATGTTTTCAACAGTTGGTGCCACCACTTTTTTGCATCATTACCCATTGGATGCTAAGCTGAAGAGCCAGTTCTTCTCGTGTACATTGTACAGCACCCAGCACATTGTTGGCAGTTATACTTAGTGTATCAGTCAAAATAGTTTGCATGTTATTGGCATTTTCCCCTTAATTAATGCAAAGATTGCAATGCATTTAATAACCAGTAATTAAGTTTCATAGACCCCTATGAAATGAGTTGTTACCCCCATTTCACAGGTAGACAAACTGAGGCACACAGAGAGTGAATTAGCCAATATTATTGTTTATTTTTGAGATCCTCAAATTGTGTCGGATGCCTCAAAGACATAAGTAAAGATAATATCCTTGCCCTCAAAGGGCTTACAGCTTACTTTCAACATATCACAAGTGAGGCCATAAACAGGCAAAATGAGGCAGGAGGAAAAAACAGACAAAGGTGACAAAAATCAGACTTATGGTTACTCATTAAGACTGGTATGTATGTCGATGCAGCCATGTCCTCTGCTTTCCTCATAGTAATAAAGCTGGTAATATCCCAAAGCATCAATACAATACAATACAATACAATACAATACAATACACAGTAAATATAACAAAGCCCAATAGTTCAGTGCCCTAAACACTGTTAGTCATCGACACCTGTACAGAATCAGAAAAACACTACTGTAATGACAGCCCAAATCAGAGACAGTATGTGGAGACTGAACCCGGGATTGCTGAAGCAAAATGCATATGATGCTCTGGATTGAACTAATGGACCATGCAAGTGAGGAGCCTTCATACCTTTGAGGATCTGGCCAAAGCCCATAAGTTCAGAGCAGATTCACTCTATGCTCCAGTGGTCTGCAACCTGTGGCTCTGGCCCCCTTGTGACTCCAGGCTTTGGGTCCACCCTGCCACTGATGGACCCAGCTCCAGGGGACCCTGTGGAAGTCCCATGACAGGGTCTGGGCTCCCCTACAAGGGGACTTTGTGGCATACACCTTGGCCTTTACCCCACCCTCCACTAGGAGACTACACCCATTGCAGTTCTCAAAACACTTGGCTATTGAAGGAATTTTAAAATGGCTTTTCTTATCTTTTGGGTTTCAGGCCCTTGGTCTAGTCACTAGAGTGGGACAAAGCAACAGCGTGTTAGCATGGCTGTCTGAGCTGTTAGCCTTTTACATATACTTTGCACTCACAGGCATAAATGACTTCACAAAGTGCAGGACACAGATTAATCAGGTCCAGCAAATAATTATGCTGATCAAGAATGCAGCTGGAGCCACACGATGCTGTACAATGCAAATAGCAGTACTCAAGTATCGCAATGAAAGCCACCAAATAAGTTCTCAGACAAAGAGGTTTCACTTAGCATTATGTCCTTGCTGCTTTTGATGCTAATCAGTGGCAAACTCAAGATTTATGTATAAAGAACCCTGGAAGTCAAATTTCCTTGACTGGTTGTGCTGCTCCCTTTCCCAAACTGGTGAGTAAAAAATTGCATATTTACAAAAAGTTGCAGACTGGATCATGTGCTGATGTGTTATCAGAGTTTGATGTACAGGTCTTAATTTAATATTAGAGTTCTAACAAGTACAGGAAAGTACAGGAAACAAGCAGAATTACTTAGGGCTAACATTCATCCCAGGAAGAAAACCCAGTGTGAGATGCATGCACTGCTCAAATCCAACTTAAGCTCTTGAATAAAGAACAGTTTATATAAAGTTCTGCTAAGTAAAAGAAATCAGTCAGAATGAATCTCTTTTGTGCTTCTCAGCACTGATTGATAGTGCCATTCTGGTTTCAGTTGCTGTATCAGATGTTGATCTAGATGTTGGCTGTGACTAAAATAAAATGACAACCCATTTAGTCTATCAAGGTACAAAGTCTTCTCTAGCCTGGGTATGGCATTCTGTCCACACTACTCATGAGAAACAAATTCTCATCTTGGTTATGGTGAGTTGTCTTGAAAGAAGATTGCACAAAGCTCATCTGAAAGGAGTCGAAATGTGGGTCTTTCACAGATAGCAGATCAACAAGTAAAGATACAAAATTAAATCATATGCAGATCCTCTGATTGAAGTATGCAAAATTCTGAAGGGAATGAAAGGATAGCTGCCTTCAGGCATAAACAAGACCTGTAAGGCAATGAGCATTCTCAATTTCCACTGAAGTCTGTGAGTCAGAACCTCAGCTGATGTAAAGTGGTTCCTTTGAACTCGATGGGACTGTTCCCTTTTACACCACCTGAGGATATAGACTACTGAATATTAATGGCTCTTGCTACTTTCTCGCTTGAGATGGTTTAGCTCCTGTCTTCATAAAATCTGACCTGAAGAAGAGCATGGTGTGTATCCAAAACTTGTCTCTCTCACCAGCAGAAGGTGGTAGTCCCATGATAGGTGTTACCTCTCTGATATCTCAAAACTGACACCGCTACCATTACACTGCATTCCCAAAATCTGTCCAATATATTGTGATATGAGAGAGAAAACAGCTGGATCAAATTCTGCCCTAACCTACAATTTTGCCTAGCTTGGTAGATACCTAGTTATCATATTTCTAGGGCTCTAGCCACTATTGTATCTCTATGCAGAGAATATCTTCAACCAAGTGCAAGCCCATTGACTTGGATGAGGTCGCACAGGGTGTAAAGTCAGGACAAAACACAATCTCTTGGACAGCTTTAAAAATTACCTATTATTCTCTATATGAAGATGCTGGTCTCCATTTTGACTTTCCTTTACTTTCTGTGGTGCCTAAATGTTGACTTCCATCCTGGTAATACCAAATTCTTGGTTTCCCAACAGGACCAGCAGAGCAAAGTCTTGATAAAGAGAGGAACTCAGACCCCAGAAGCTCGATGTTCTATTCTTTTCTAATAGATGTTCTTGATAAAGTCTTGATAAAGAGATGAGCTCAGACCCCCGTCAAGCTTGTCATTCTTTTTTTTTTTTTATGTTTCTTATAGTTTGCAAGTAGATTGCCCACACAAGGGTAAAAAGCACCACTGATATTAGAAAGAACAACACTCACTCTTCTGACACCGTTTATGACCCACTTGATATATGTGTGCCTTGGATTTAATGTTGGACTCAATCCCTCCCATCTATTTTCATTGCCCTTCCATTGACTTGTCACAGTTTCGACATCACTCCTACCACTTCTTCCATCAGGATCCTTCCTCTGCTTTTCAAAATGTGCTTCACTCCTCTGGAAATGGCAGTGTTCATTACAGCGGGTGTTTCTACAACAGAAGCCACATCCGTTTGGTCCTTCTACATGATCAAGCTTGTGAGCAGAATGAGATTCTCAGCAGAGAGCAAGCGTGACCCTGGCTAAGTGTCACCTCAGTCCCTCAGCTGAGGTCTTTCAAAGACTCCAAAGAGGCAAACATCTTAAAATACTAGAATTGGTGACTGTACCTTTAGTAGCATGGAGGCTTAGGACCTACAGCCAGAAGAATGGCGCTTAAGTCAAACATGCCTTCCTTTGCAGCATGGGGCACAGGTCATTTGCTGATTGATTGTCTGTACCTTGAAGTCTTTAAATTATGGTTCAAGGACTTTTAATAACTCAATCTCCGCTTAGGGGTCTATTGCAGGGGTGGAAGGGTGAGGTTTGGTGGTCTGCATTGTGTGATAGATCATACAATATGATCAAAATATTCCCCTTTGACCTTGGAGTCTATGGGTATGTCCACACGAATCTTTTATTTCGAAACAACACTGGTTGTTTCGAAATAAAAACTGAATGTCCACACGACGTTTTCTTACTTCGAAATGACAGGCTCTGTCATTTCAAAATAAGAACCATCATTTCAAAACAGCTTAAACCCCATTCATTTCCAAACGGCTGTTATTTTGAAATGGTTATTTCGAAATAATGCCGTTTGGACATGTTGTTTTGAAACAACACCATTGTTTCAAAACAACTGTTTCAAAACAACATGTCCAAACGGCCTTATAACCATTTCAAAATAACAGCTGTTTCGAAAGCAGGCTTTCCCTTAATTTGAATTAACATTTTCTTAATTCGAATTAACTTATTTTGAAATAATGATGTATGTGTGGACATAGCCTATGAGTCTATAATTTCCAGTCTAAATTTGCAATTGTTTTTGCATCCGCTTAAAAGTGAAGTGGCCTGCGTAGTCTCACTGAAGTGCAAGAGAGGCAATGAATAGAGTAATATCTTCCTTCCATGGCTGTCTTCGTTAGTATAGTGCTATGTTCACACGTACATTGTTATTTTGAAATAAATTAATTCGAATTAAGGGAAAAGCTCAAAGCGAAATAGCATGTCCAAACACAGGACTTGCTATTTCACTTTAGGAGAGGGGCACTATGGGAGGTGCAGCAACATGGCCCCCTCCCTGGGCCATGCCCCCACCTAATATAGGCTAAAAGGAAGGCACCCAGGGAAGGAGAAGGGCAAAAGTTTTGTTTTGTAATAATGGTTATTTCAAAATAACACGTCCGAACAGCATTATTTTGAAATAACCATTTCAAAATAACAGCCATTTCAATTTAAAGAAGGTTTAAGCTATTTCGAAATGACAGCTCTTATTTCAAAATAACGGCGCCCATCATTTCAAAATAGGAATAGGTTGTGTGGACCTAATCTCTTTTATTTTGAAATAACCAGTCTTATTTCTAAATAAAAGAGACGAGTGGACATACCCTATAGTGCTAGCTCTCAGTGCACCTGGGTACCAAGCAATCTTTTTGGTTCATGCTAGTTCAGTATAATGTGTGTCATAGTTTTCTGGCTAGCATACAGGTACTAGTGCCTTCAAGAAGCTGGCCAAAAGAGGATATACTAGAAGTCCTGGTATGAACAGAGATTTCCTTGAAGCTCAAGTGGTAGAAGCCTGTGGTTTTTGATTTGACAGGTCCATGGCTGTAATCCCTTGCTACAGTAAAAATGTAACGCCTACCTCGAGATCTGAATGTAAGCAGTTAAGGATGTTTTACAGGCTGATACCCATCTGCTGGATATGAACTTCTGTGAACCTTATCTGCTGTTAGGCTTATTTGCCTAACAGTGGGAGAGAGGGGGTCAGTAATGTACATATGATCTACATCCATGCACTTAAAGGAAAGTAGGGAGCTAGGACCTAGGGCTGGAAGGAATCTCTGGGGTCACAGAGCCTGTCCCCTGCTACTGCAGGCAATCCTGCATATAATTCCATTTCTAAACTGTGCGATCAGCCTACAGCTTGTACAGGTCCTCCTGATACTGACAGAGGAGAGTTTTCACTAATTCACATGTCTGAGACCTGTGGTGTTGGAGTTGGAAACCCCAGGTTCTACTCTCAGTGATAAGGGTGTGCAGCTTCATTGACGACCCTGTCTGTGCACAACCACAGATTGCCTATTAAATGGTAAGAAACAAAGCAACTTCTAGTGCACAAGTCACATCTGTGTGAAGCCTATTTTCAGAGTGGCATCACCTCCACTACACACTTTTATCTTCCTCATTTATCGATATACCTTACAGTCAATGCTGTTCTTTCAGCAACTGGACCGCATTTGGCTATGGAGCACATGTGGTGTGATCAGTTGCTTTTAGCATCCATGGGCAATGACTTTCTAGAAGTTTCTTCAGTGGACATTTCTGATGATGTTTCCAAGTGGTTAGATAGAATTATGTCTACAACTCAACTTCACAGAACCTCTGGAGACTTCAGTCTGCAGGGTTGACAGAGGTAAATGTTCGTATTCTTCTGTTGATGAATTATGCTGGCAGTTCAGAAACAGTGACTTCACTTCTTTTTTGAAGTTATTATTTAGGAACCCATAGATAACAGGGTTAACACAGGTAGAAGCCATGGCTACCAGGTGACACAATGAGAAGATTAGGTTATGGTGGCAAGGGGAAATGGCTTTGTAATCCCAGTCCTCAATGCTGTTGAAAACATGCAGCGGTAACCAGCAAACAGCGAAGGCAACCACCACGGATACTAACAAAATGTTTATCCTCCTCAGCTGAACTGCCCTGCCACTGTATTCGCTCCTCTCAAACATGTCCTTTCTCTTTCGCAGGCATAAATAGATATGCAGGTAGCAAACTAGGATAAAGAAGAGAGGGATGCAGTACTGAAATAGCAGCAAGGTGGTGGTGTAGATGAGTCGGTGCTGGTCAGAAGGCCACAAGTCCATGCATATGGCCTTGTCAGCAGACATATCTGTAATATAAGAGAACTGCTTGTGCAACTCATATGTCAAGACGGAGGTTGTCAGAAAGGGCAGGGACATGAGAAAAGCTATTGTCCAAATGACGATAATCCCTAGATAAGCTTGGGGGATGCTTGGCCTCCAGCCAGTTGGGTTTGTGATGAGCTGGTGTCTTTCCAAAGCAATGAGGACAAGGGAGAGAATTGACACACTCACCGAAGTGCACTGGATGAAGGAATTCATTTTGCACATGACCTCACCAAATATCCAGTAGTCCATCAGGGTGTAGACGATGGTGAAAGGCAGACAGACAATGCTCATGAACAAGTCAGAGACTACCAAGTTGGTAATGAGTATGCTGGTAACATTGGCCTTCTCCTTCTGCCTGGCTATGACACTAATCAGGCAAATGTTTCCCAATATGCCTAGGATGGTTTCTAAGCTATATGAGGTAACTAGAAAGACAGTAAGGTCAGGTGTGTTTCTGCAGTGATCTGGGGTATGTTTGGGGAAGCCTTGCTCTGAACTCCAGTTCTTATTTAATGATAATGGAAAGTCCACATTAAGATTGTTGGTGTTGATGGTATTGTTCATGCTGAAAACAGAAAGAGACTTTGAAAGATGCAGGAAAATGAGGTAGGATCTGGTCTTGAGGACCCTACCATAAATTATTCTATTCAATTATGTAGGGACTCTGGAAATACCTGCAAAGGAAAGAGAGAGATTGTTTAATGTCATTATAACAGATGAGCTAAACAATTTTCTGTGGGATGATGAACTTTTTCTTTCCCCGTGAACTCTTTTCCATCTTCCTTTGACTCACTGCGTTAGGCCACAAACTGAAGTAGTCTGCTGGACAGTGAAATGGGATCAAACACACTACTAGAGTACGCAGGTTCAATTCCACTGGAGTCAAGAGTGTTGTGGCTGAACATACCAGTAGGGAGATTAAACCAAACAACTTCCTGAAAGTAAATTGCACAGCAGAGTTTCCCTTCAAGCAAGCCAGGGTCAATGACAGTTTGGTGTGAAAACCATTTGAAACTCATTGGTGTCACAAGGTTCTGATGCCAAACCACACTAAAGTAGTTGGTTTGAGCCATATTTCACCTCCAGCCTCACTAAAATCCAAGTGAAAACTAAGAGGTGCAAACTCCATCAATGAGTCAAAAACAAGCGGCATGAGTTGTTTGTGAATGAAGCACACTATTGGATGCTTAACCCTGCTCCCCTGTTTGCACTGAACAGTACTGTCTTACAAATATTCACACCCAGATCCTCTTCTGGTGTAAACTGGCTTAGCACCACCAAAGGCAAAAAAGTCATGTCAATTTATTCGAGCTACAGAAATGGCCCTCAATTTTTGAAGGGCTTCAGTATTCAATCATTCATTTGGCGAGAGTGTTGCGAAGACTGAAATTGCTGAGTCTCAAAATCAGAATGAAATAATGTTTTTTTTTATGCAACCTAATAAAAAAAGTTTTTAGTCAGTTCTTTATGCAGCAAATGGAAAATTGACCATGAGGAATATCAGAAAGAGAGAGAGAGGAAATTAATGAACTTATGGAATGCTGAAGAGATTTATTTACTATTAATCCACCCAATACTTTGTTTTTAAATAAAGTTAGGCAACAAAAAACTGATTTTCAGGGGTGCTGAGAATGTGTAGCTCAGACTGACTCCAGCAGGGATTTGGGAGCAAAGCACTTCTGAAAATCAGACTAAAACCTTTCTTCAATGGTGGAATTAATATTTGGCACAGCTGGGCTTGCCATCAGACTAGATTAGCAGTTCTCAACTACTGTGTCAGAACACATTACTGTGTCCCTCTATAGCAGAAGTGTGCCACAGAGAGTCAGGAAGATGGCTGGATTTGGCCTGGGGAGGGTGGACTGGTGTGTCTTGTAGGACTGCAACATGCCACCAAGGCTATAAGGCTATAACGCCTTATTTCGAAACAACTTATTTCAAAATAACAAATAACAAAAAGTTACTTTGAAATAAGGAAAAAAGTGGGAATCGAAATAGCATGTTCACACTGTGAGCTTGCTATTCTGATTCAGGGGCAGGGCACCATGGGAGGTGTGGCACCATAGGAGGTGTGGCAACATGGCCGCCTCACTGGGCCATGTCGGTGGCCATGTTGCCAGCCAGGCACACCCAGGCAGGAACTTCCTGTTCCCTGGGGTGCTGAGCACCCTGGGAGGAAGGTCAGACGGTTGTTTCAAAACAACCATTGTTTTGAAACAACATGTTCTGACGGGATTGTTTCAAAACAATGTTGTTTCGTAACCAAATAGGGTTTACGTTTTTTTGACACAACGCCATTGTTTCAAAACAATGGAACCTGTTGTTTCAAAACAACGGTACGTCGTGTGAACATGGCGTTTCTTATTTCAAAACAACCTCTGTTGTTTTGAAATAAGACTGCTGTGTGAACACACCCCAAGTGTTTCGCAACCTGCTAAAGGTTGAGAACCACTGGATTAGATCATTTGAAGGAATAATGTACATTAGCTTTTTTTTTGTCTTTCCCATTTGTTATTTAGAGAAGTAATAGAACAAAGCCCATAAACACACACCTTTCAGTGAGTTATGTAGGTTATTGTTCTTGTGTCAGTGGAAACAAGAGCTGTTTTTCCCTTTGCAAATTTCTGTGGGTAAATTTTTCCAGTTGAAATATTTTGTTTCAGGGTGGGCCCCCCCCTCAAATTGAAGCACTATATTTAGTGGCACCAAATACAAACATTTCATTTTGAGTCAGTTCTACATTAACATTTCCCAGCTTGTGCTGCTGCAGTGCCTTCTGGGTATTATAGTTCAAGTGAATTATGCCTCTACTCTCTGCTATGGGCTATGGTTCATGTCTGAACTACATATCCTATGATGTACAGCAGTCTTCCTCCCTGAGGAAGGATGTTCCCATCATAGTGCAACATAGAAATATATTTCAGCTGGGGAGTCTTACCTAAAAATGAGTGTATGAATAAATCAAACTACAACTCCCATGATGCAGTACAGCTACTTATGCAGTGTTTACCTGACCTAAAATGTTTTCAGTGTTTAAATTTAAGTGTTTAAATTTCCAGCTTGGAATTTTTTTGCAACATTACATGAGAAAAGAAACATTTCGACTTTTTTCATCCTGATGTACAACAATAATTTCCTCAAGTCTCATCCCAAAACACCTCTCCTCTATTTACGCTACATTGATGACATCTTCATCATCTGGACACACAGCAGGGATGCTCTTGTAGATTGCCACAGAAATTTCAAAAATTTCCACTCCACAACCAAACTTAGCCTGGAACACTTCACACAGGAGATCCACTTTCTGGACATTACAGTACAAATTATGGATGGGCACATCAACACCACCCTATACTGAAAACCTACTGATTGGTATAGTTACCTACATCCCTCGAGCTTCCATCCTAAACACACCACACAATCCATTGTCTACAGCCAAGCCCTAAGATATAACTGCATTTGCTCTGATTCCTCAGACAGAAACAGACATCTTGAGGCTCTCTATCAAGCATTCTTAAAACTACAGTACCCACCTGGGGGAGTAAGAAAACAGAGTGACAGATCTAGGCGGGTACCCCAAAGTCAACTACTGGAGGAAAACAATAGAACGCCACTGGTCATCACATATAATCCCCAAGTCAGACCTCTCCAACGCATCATTAAGGACCTACAGCCTATTCTAAAAAGATGATCTCTCACTCTCTCAAGCCATGGGAGACAGCCCTCTCCTCTCCTACAGACAGCTCTCTAGCCTTAAACAGATACTCACCAGTAATTACAAAACTAACAACAGAAACAGTAAAGCAGGTACATGCCCCTGCAACAAACCACATTGCCAGCTTTGACCACGTATCTGAATAAAAAACACCATCATAAGACCTAATCAAGACAACTTCTCCATCAAGGGCTCATTCACCTGCTCATCCACGAATGTGATTTATGCCATCATGTGCCAGAAATGCCCCCACACCTTATACATTGAACAAACAGGATAGTCTCTGCAAAAAAGAATAAATGGGCACAAAACTGACATCAGAAATCACAACATTCAAAAACCAGTTGCCGAGAACTTACATCTTTCTAATCACTCTGTGGATGACTTGTTAACAACTGTGCTGAAGAAAGTCAGTGGGACAATAAGACTTCAAAGAGAAACAGCTGAATTAGAACTGATATGCAGATTTGATTTATGAAAGCAGGATTAAATTGTGACTATGGATTCTTTTCCCATTACAACAGGTGATTTGAATTCACCCTCCTCTGTGTGCTGTTTCCCAGTGTTTGAATCTTAACAACTACTCTGATTTGCTGTTACAGTATACCCTGATCCCATGTCTTACACTTCTGTGCATTTATTTTCATCCCATTCAGTAAATTCCCCCATCTTCAAAGCAACTTACAAAGTGGGATTTTTCTCCCATGAAAGCTCATGTGATAAATAATTTTTTTAGTTTTTAAGTGCCCCAGGACTCCTTTCAACAATTGTCAGGATCATGGAGTTTTCCACCCAGCTCCAGAGATCAGGGAATGGGACTCTCAGCATTTTCGGTGAAGTCTTGACCCTGCTGTGATAAATGGCAAAATTTTATTGACTTAGTTGGGGCCAGGTTTCTAGTGCCTATATCTAGTTGGGTTACTAGCCAGTGGGTGGGTAATGACTCCGAAGTGTTCTCATCTGATGGCTGTTTGGTGACCTGTGCAAAGTGACCTGAGGTCTCCATGCAATTCCCATCATGAAGAGGTCCAAACCCACATCTCACAAATGCTGCCGCTACCTTGATCTTATTGGCGTAGAAGAGTTAGCCATGTGGGCCTGGAAATCTGCCTTCTCTCTGACACCTATAGGCAGGCAGTGTGGATCAAGACTGCTAATTCTGCAGTGTGTGTTTCATCAGCCTAGCTCTTTTCAGTACATTCTCCTTAATTGCTCAAGACTACAGAGTGACGTTCAATGACACAATGTATGTCCACACGTCTCTTTTATTTCGAAATAACACTGGTTATTTCGAAATAAAAGAGATTAGGTCCACACAACGTATTCCTATTTTGAAATGATGGGCTCCGTCATTTCGAAATAAGAGCCGTCATTTCAAAATAGCTTAAACCTACTTTAAATCTAAACAGCTGTTATTTTGAAATGGTTATTTTGAAATAATGCCATTTGGACATGTTATTTTGAAATAACCATTATTATGAAATAACACTTTTGCCCTTCTCCTTCCCAGGTTGCCTTCCTTTTAGCCTATATTGGGTGGGGGCATGGCCCAGGGACGGGCCCATGTTGCCACACCTCCCATGGTGCCCCTCTCCTAAAGCGAAATAGCAAGTCCTGTGTTTGGACATGCTATTTCACTTGGAGCTTTTCCCTTAATTCAAATTAACATTTTCTTAATTCGAATTAACTTATTTCAAAATAAGAACTTTATTTTGAAATAACTCATTTTGAAAGAACTCATTTCAAAATAACAATGTACATGTGGACATAGCCAATAAGTTACTGCTCCAGCTTTCCACCACCTGCATTTAAGGCTTCCTTTTGGGCACAGGTGCAGATAGTGGCAGAGGTGAACTTCTGAGCTCCCTCACAGAGCCCCCCTATGGCTCTGTGATTTTGGTGGCCTCATCCTAATTCCTTGTGAATAGTTTATGTGTGTTCCCATTGAGAAACACCCCATAATTTGGCATAATGGGAAGTGCCTAATCAAGGGCAGCTCAGTACTGTAGCCACTTAGTCAGGGCACAGTGGTCCGTGGCTATTACCACAATGTATTTTCAAAGGGGTGCAAAGGAGTTGGGCTCACAACTCCCATTCAGAGTCAATGGAAATCCCAACCATGGACTCCAGAAGTCTCTGTAGCCCATCTCAGCGGTGTGAGAAGATTATCTCCCTCTCAATGCCCAAACAAGTCCGATTTACTATGGATGTGCTTTCCTTTTCAACAAACATTCACTCTTCTTCTCCACAGAGGTAGTACCAAGGGACTGTGCTGAAGTCCTAAACCTCTAATACATCCAGGCAGGGAAGGAGAAGACAATACCCAACAGGGAGCTCACCTGAACAAGGAGGCTGCTACGTGGAGTACTGAGGCTTGCAACAGGCAAGGTAAATATATACTCACTGAAAGTCATTATTTACTGATTGCATAAATCTTTACTCTGCAAAAACTGCTACTTAAACAGGCTTGTGAGTTTGAGATAAACTTTTACAGCTGCAGAAAGCAATCATAAGAATGTTACCATGTAAATAAAATTGTATAGCAAGCTTATCACATTGTTTGAGTAACGTTTATTGCTGAGGAACAGCATGAGTACAGGTACACTGGGGTGAGTTAGAGGAGGGCCAAAGCTGCCATTTTTTTCATCTTTATTAATTGTATCAGTTGGATCAGAAGATGCTGCTGCTCAGGAACGAAAGAGAAAAGTTTCGGTCTAATATGAACCAAAAAGAGCTATACATCTTTGCTCTGCTGGATTGGAGAAAATTGAAGCACTAAAAAGTGGAATGTTCTACATGGCAAACAGGCAGCAGTCTCTAACTGCGATATTCATTACATGTGTAGGTGTTGCTGTTATTGATTCTGATTTGACTTAAAAGCAATATTAATCTTTGCCTTAGAGTCTCACCCCCTCCCATTTCCTTCTCTCTCTTTTCTTTAATATATTGTTTGGATAATTCAGCCTTGAAGTGGGTGAAGAATAAGGAAAATGTCCATATTATTTTTAGGAAGAATATATATGTCTAAGTTCTCCCCCCCCCCCCCCATTCAATTTAATATTTTTATCACCTGGCCATGAAGAGTTCCAAAGGGGTAGCCGTGGTTGTCTAGTTCAACAAAACAAACAAGGAATCTTGTGGTACTTTTAAAGCTAACAAATTTGTTTATCCCATGAGCTTTCATTGTATAGGATGCTGATCAGGTGGTCTCTTAGAAAGCTCATGGGATAAATAAATTTGTTAGGCTGTGTTCACACACAGGCATTATTTCGATACAAGTTGTGTTGAAACAACTTGTATCGAAATAATGCCTTATTTAGAAATAACTTAATTCAAATTAACAGTTTGTTAATTCGAATTAAAGAAAAAAGCTCAAAGCGAAATAGCAGTTTCAGGCAACAGTTATTTCGAAACAAGTCACTGTTGTTTCGAAACAACATGTTCGGACTGCATCGTTTCGCCCCCAAATGGGGTTTAAGTTGTTTCGAAACAACGCCGTTGTTTCGAAACAACGGGTGCTGTTGTTTCGAAACAACGGGTGCTGTTGTTTCGAAACAACCGTGCGTCGTGTGAACAGGGTATTTCTTATTTCGAAACAACCTCTGTTGTTTTGAAATAAGAGTGCTGTGTGAACACAACCTTAGTGTTCAAAAGTGCCACACGACTCCTTGTTTGTTTTGGGTATGAAGAGGTTATTTTCCTTCTTTGGATAGAGGATAAAGGAAGGCAGGGACGGGGTGCAAATCACAAATTGAAGAGTTGTGTACCTCAAAAACTTGTCTCTCTCACCAATAGATACTGGTCCAATAAAAGATATTACCTCACTCATCTTGTCTCTTTGATATCCTGGAACCAGCAGGGCTACAGAAGTGCTGTAAAAAGCCTGTGAATGGAGCTCCCTTATAGACACAATGGAGGCCAACTATCAGACCACTGATTTTTAATAGCTGTTGGCCCACAGGGGCAGGACATGCACAAACAGCACAACTAGTATTTGAGAGACCATAGATCCTGCCATACCAGGGCAGGGTTGCAGCTGTGGATGTATGAGCAAGACATACAGATCATGCTGCTGGCATACACGTTGGTCTCTAGGCTTAACATTACCATTCTAAACTAATGACCTTGAACACGGAATTCCTGGTGACTAATAAATGATGTCTCCTTTTATAGAAGGCTGTCCTGTTGTCTCTGCAACTATCTGCTGGTTGCATTGCTCTGAAATGGGGACATCTCCAATGGGGATTCAGGTTCATTTGAACCTGCTGCAGGAGAGCTGGTGAGAAACAGAAGTGCTGGAGCTTGGGACCCAATCTGAGGAAAGTTTGGACATCAGGCTTCCCCTCTGTAAAAGATGGAGGGCCAGGACTTATAATAAAAAGCATGTTTGCACTGCAGTCAGGAAGTCTGGCACCAGGTGCAGACATGCCCTGGCTAGCTTTCTGATTGTACCAGCAACACTCAGATGCATAGCTATGGTCCCAGGTGGGCAGGGGTAGGTTATGCTGCTTCAACTTCGTTGCTGCTATTACTCAAGCTAGCCTGGATCTAGCTCAGTTAAAACTAGCTGTGATATGTCTATGCAGGATACAGTGGCAGTGTAGACTTACCGAAGAAGGGGATGCTTCAAGAGAGGTTACATAAAACAGTGGTTCCCAAACTTTCAGTAACACAACACAGTTTAATGAGACAAACAATTTCATGACACGACTACTTTTTTCAGCTGGATTGACTGCTCATAAATGTCACATCTACGATGGTTATGGTGTTACTAGAGAGGTTTGAAACATAATGCATACAACAATCTATAGAAGGATGTTAATGTTTCAAATCCACCAGAAAAAATATATGTCATCTCAATTTTGCCCTTTTGCCACCTGAATTTGGAACATTCACAGTTTAGAATCAAAAGACCAATACCTCATTTTTTAATTGGTGATTACTTTTCACGAATTTTTATGAGTCGTAATTTTGGTTGGATAGAATATTGTTTAAGATGAAACAATGTTTGTTTTAAATTGCTTTTCACTGCCTTTCTACAGAATTTCATAACATATGTGGACAGTTCTCACAGCACACCAACACACTGGTTGCAAATCACAGACATAAAGATCAGAGGCAGAACAAGCCCTGTACATCTCTGACAGAGTCTGTGAGGTAGGGATAAAGAGTAGCATCAGGGAGTATATCCAAAGGTTTTGCAATGCATTTTGCTGCGTTAAGGGCTCAATATTTTGAATACTTTGCTTTTGTATAGCACTTTCCTTTTCATGTGCTCCAAGCCTGTCCTATGTCGATTCTTTCAAAACTTTGAGGCAAGTGGCAAATCTGTTACCCAGAAGTGGGAAACCTTCCAGTATTCACAGGGCATTTTTTCACTCTGTCCAGAACCTCATATCACCCCCAATGGCCTGGCATGGGTAGCAGAGCCAGAAATATAACCCACATTTTTGGGGATCACAGTTTGGTGCTTTTCTTCCTCCTATAACCATAATATAAAAAATAATTTTAGGAAAACAAGAGACCTTGTATTTATTTTCTACCTTTGACCCTGAAGGTTCTCAGGGCTCTGTCATTTATTCACGAGCATTGCTTCATACATTGCACATGAAACTGTAAAAGGCTTCATGAGCATTGCCTATTATCATCAGCCTGCCCAGACCATTATTGATTATTATTAATAGTCATATTGATTACAGGAATGCTGAAGGATCACCCAAGAACAAAACCCCACTGTGCAAGGGTTGCTTAGATAGAGAGAAGCAGACAAGAGCTTACAATCTAACTCGCAAAACAGACAGAGGCTAGAAGAAAGGGCTGTGACAGAGAAGGAGACCAGCAGCTAATGCCATTTTGCCATCCATGTTCCACTCTTAGGAGCTGATTCAAAGCCCATTGAAGCCAGTGGGGGTATTTTCATTGACTGTAATGGGCTTTGGATCAAGTTCTGGGAGTGTTTTCACCTTTGACTCTGGAATGGATTTGAATCCTACAAAATATCCACAACGCATACTCAAGGCACCGAAGGACTGCACAAGAGGTATTTGTTTCTGGGACTCTGATCCATGAAAACCTGCATTCCCCAAGCATCTTTTGATTTCCATCTGCACACCCCTGTCAGCAAACATGGCTCTGTTTGTAATTTAGATTCAAAGTGAATTAAATAATTAGAGCAAACAGGCATAGAGGCACAATAATACTGCTAAAAATGCCAGTCTCTGGAGCAGTGTGTTGCAAACTAGTCGAAACACTAACATTTTCCATCTAGATTCTCCTGTATTAAAACTTCTTCTTTCCTAAAAGCCTCTAACAAAACAATATGGCAACAACTCCTACTTCCACCCTACCTGTTTCACTCATAAAGCCAGGAAGACATGCACATATCACAGTGCCTCTTGCTCATGGATTTGAGTTCAGATTTCTTGGTAAGTGTTTTCTGATGGGAGATAAGGCAGAAAAGCCTAATACAAAGGAGATGATCAGAACAAGTGACAAAATCATGACCACAGGTTAAACTGCCAGCCTTTCAATTCATAGTTTAATGGAATCATAGATATTACATACAGAAGGGACCATCACAATTATCTAATCTGAACTTGCTGCAAAGCTGAAACAGAGTATTCAAAAAATTCTTACCTGGTAACATCCACACTTATTAAGAAGTTTGCAGCTAGTACTGGGTATCTGTGCCGCAAGAGAATAGACAAACTCTGTAGCAGCAGTGATTTGCTGTCTTCTCTGTGATGCGATGGGCAATTTGGAAGACATCTCTCCCTGTGAAGGGAACCTAGCCAATGGGTTTTGTTCTCTGCTTATGACCCAATTTTGAAGTTCTAGCTCCCTCTGTTGATTTATAAATGTATGCATTCGACTGATAGTCAAGACAAACAGCAGCTGCATGAAAGAGATATGAAAGTGTTTGAAGCACATAGTGCCAACGCAACAGGCTCCTGCACTATGAGGCGCAGATACGCATAAGGAATAAAAATGAAGATTTAGGACCCAATGCTGTGTTTCTTACAGAGGTGAGACTTCCTTTGGAATCAGTAGGGATTTCACCTAATGTGCATGATCAGGCCCTAGTATTAGGTATAGAATACATGGTTCAGTTTCACAGTCCACTACGGCACCTGGCTGCGTATACTCATGCTACAGAGACACACAACATGCAAAGTCTTCAAGATTCAGTGCGAATGGAGAGGATTGCTAGGTAAAGTGGGAGGTCCTGAAGAATCACAAATGGCTGGGGGAAATTTTCCAGTGCTTAGAGCACAAATCCCACTGATTTCCCTCTCTCATCACCTGAATCACAACTTGTGCCAGGAGTGGTACCATGCCCAGTTTGAGCAGCCTGGCTGTGAGGGAAGGAGAGAAGCAAACCCTTGTCTAAAAAGGAGCCTGGTGGGTCTGGGCTGAGGTCAGGACTAACAGAGGAGTCTGACCTCCACATCTGAAGTTAGAAGAGATTCCTGGATGAGGGTATTCTCTTGTCCCCAACTAGAAATGGGCAGATACTGGAGGGAAACAAACAAACAAACAAACCTTTGTTCCACTAAAAATCTAGCATAGAATCATAGAATCATAGGGTTGGAAGGGACCCCACGAGGTCATCTAGTCCAACCCCCTGCCAAAAAAAGCAGGACCACTCCCATTAGATCATCCCAGTCAGGGTTTTGTCCAGCTGGGCCTTGAACACCTCCAGAGATGGAGATTCCACCACCTCCCTAGGCAGCTTATTCCAATGCTTCACCACTCGCCTAGTAAGGAAGTTTCTCCTAATATCCAGCCTGGACCGCCCCAGCTGTAACTTGAAACCATTGCTTCTCGTTCTGCCCTCTGTTACTACCGAGAACTGGCTAGATCAACGGTTTCAGCATGTAGGAATCAATGGTTCCATGTCTAGCTGGCAACCAGTAATGAGTGGTGTGCCCCAGGGGTCGGTCCTGGGGCCGGTTCTGTTCAACATTTTCATCAATGATCTTGATGATGGAATAGACTGCATTCTCAGTAAGTTTGCGGATGACACCAAGCTGGGGGGAACAGTAGACACATTGGAGGGCAAGGACAGGATTCAGGGAGACCTAGATAAATTGGAACAGTGGGCCAATAAAAATCTTATGAAGTTCAATAAGGACAAGTGTAAAGTCCTGCATGTGGGACGGAAAAACCCCATGCACTGCTACAGGCTGGGAAACATTCAGCTGAGTAGCAGCAGTGTAGAAAAGGACCTGGGGGTCATGGTGGATGGGAAGCTAGATATGAGTCAGCAGTGTGCTCTTGCTGCTAAAAAGGCCAATGGCATACTGGGCTGCATCAAAAGAAGTATTACCTGCAGATCAAGGGATGTGATCATTCCCCTCTATTCTGCACTGGTGAGGCCACATCTAGAATACTGTGTTCAGTTTTGGGCTCCTCACTACAAAAAGGACAGGGACCTACTAGAGAGAGTTCAGAGGAGGGCAACCAAAATGATTAAAGGGCTGGAGCACAAGCCCTATGAGGAAAGAATGAAAGCATTAGGCTTATTTAGTCTGCAGAAGAGAAGATTGAGGGGGGATTTGATAGCAACCTTCAACTACTTGAAGGGGTGCTCCAAGGAAGATGGAGCTCGACTATTCTCGGTAGTAAAGGAGGACAGGACGAGGAGCAATGGTTTCAAGTTGCGGTTAGGGAGGTCGAGGCTGGATATTAGAAAAAACTTTTTTACTAGGCGAGTGGTGAAACATTGGAATTAGCTGCCAAGGGAGGTGGTGGAGTCTCCATCTTTGGAGGTGTTTGAGGCCCGGCTGGATAAAACCATGACTGGGATGGTTTAGTGGGAGTGGTCCTGCCTCTGGCAGGGGGTTGGACTAGATGACCTATGAGGTCCCTTCCAAGCCTAGGATTCTATGATTCTATGAAATGTGAAAGAACCTGAGAGCAAACTATCAAAGCAACAGTTGCAGTGAAAAGTTTGTATGGATTTTTTTTGGCATAGAGCCTGATCCAGTGCATTGTCTAAGTCCTTAGATCTGTGATAGATGGCTCCTGGCTCCCAAACTCCAGCTGAGATCACTGGTAGTCTATGAAGGCCAGAGTGGCAAGTCTGATGCAGTTCACTATGGAGCATGTTGGGGAATAAAACTGCAGTGCTTCATTGCATCCCAAATCCGAGTGTATATAAACATGATAGGAGTGGCACCAAACCACAAAAGCAAAGGTCTTCTGAGCTGAGGTTGCTCCTGGCATTGCACAGTATATATAATTTCTCTGTGCTCCACTGGCTGCTGGAGGGTTGGAATAAAGGGGCCATGCCATGCCAACATTGCTAAAATTCAATAGGCTCTTGTTGAAATGCAGCAATCATCGAAAATTAGTTGTGGATCCTGCACAAATGAAGCTTGAGTCTTTTATGGTCACCTTTATTCTATCTCAGTGACTATCAGTGAACTATGTTCAGTCTTTCATTGAAGTTAATGGAAAGACTCCTGTTGCTGCCAGGGGAGTTGAGTATGGCGCCTAATTGATCCCTCAGCCCCCCCCCCCAGCACAGAATTCTCCCTCACAGCATATGCTCCAGGACTTCCTCCACTGTACAGAGTGGTTTATGTACTGGTTTATCGCACTTACCCAGAGTAGGTCTTTGTAATTCTGTGGAAGATTGTCCCAGTAAGCCAGAGGCTTATTCCAGGCTGGTGACCATAAGGTGATGGGTTTTTCATCAGAAGTCTCAACACACATTGCAAAGAGAACAAGTATCATTATTCCCATTTTACAAAGAGGAAAACTGAGGCATAAAATATGGCAATGCCTTGCTCAAGGTCACAGTGGCAGAGACTGGACTAGAAATGGGTTCTTCTGACTTCTAGTTCTGTGTTTTAACTACCTCCTACTGCTGCTGTTTTCTCAGTGTTGTGAAGCCCCGAGATAGTGAACCAAGCTGTGGGCTTCCTAACTAGTCTGCCACTGCAGTCACAGCAGCAGATGGCATGTTAGTGGAGTCAAGTCAGGAGCCAGCAGAAACTTACATGATCTTATAGGCTGTGTTCACACACAGGGGGTTATTTCGATATAAGTTGTTTTGAAACAACTTATATCGAAATAACACCTTATTTCGAAATAACTTAAGCCAAGTTAGCAAAAAGTTATTTCAAAATAAGGAAAAAGGTGGGAAAGGAAATAGCAAGTTCACAGTGTGAACATGCTATTTTGCTTGGGGAGGTGGCTGCAGGCACCCGCGGGGATCAGCGCTGGGCTGCGCTGAACCCCGCCAGTGCCTGCAGCCCCCCCCCTGAAAACTGGCACCATAATTTGAAATGGAAAAGTACCATGGAATTTTGCCATCAGCAGATATAAAGACATGTCAGTGTTTCCCAGTGCTGTTGTGTTATATGAGGACTTGGTTTTTGTAGGATTTGGGGGGGGGGGGGGGGGGACTGTTCAAAGGAGTCTTTGCTGCTTTGTTTCAACCATTCTTCCAATATATCCTATGCACCTATTGCAGGAAACATCAAATGAGGGAGATGCTACAAAGTATCTATTTATCTATCTAGTTTGTATGCCAGTCAAAACAGTATCGAAGTAACTCCAAAGTAAATTAATTCTGTATATGGAGGTCCTTATTCTACAAAACTATTCATTAACTTCTTAGAAGGAGAAAAGAGCTTGATGTGTATGTCTTTATTGAACTCCAGATTTCATGAGACATGATGTTACTGTAAATGATCTTTGATTAAATCAGTTGCAAATCTGTACATAACAAGAGAAGTCACTGCAGAGCATGTGTGAAAAGCATGACAGCACATAATTAGAGCTGTGAAGGGGGACTTCTGAAACCATGCCGATTCACATCTTTCCTCTAAGAGCGCGATCCAGGGGCTGTTCAACTTGCAAGAAAGACACTGGCTGATGAGGCCACCTCAACTGGTCTTAACCAACCCCAGCAAAGACGTTGCAGAGCACCTGAGGATCAGACTTCCACACCACACGCATAGAACAACTCTTCCTATGGAACAAGGCAATGCAATTTTCTCGGTCGTAGTTGGTGGGTCGGAAAACACTGCCAGTGAGGAAGACAAAGATGAGGTCAGCATGCACGACAGGCTGAGGGAAGCAGCAAGGAAATCATATTTACTGGGCCAAATTTATTCCTGTTGAAACTCCAGGGTAAGAGACTTTAGGGGTAAATTCAGCCCCTAGAAAACATTCGTATTACAAGGGAAACACAGAGCTCTGATCTCTAGTCTTAGCAGTTGAGTAAAAAAGTGAAATGATATTTTAATGTTTCTGCACTTAACTGTAATTCTCTACAGTGGCCTTGCTAGGAATTAAACATATAGAGCGCGCATGGCCAAACTGCCGCTCGGGAGCCACATGTGGCTCTTGAATGAAAATGTGTGGCTTGTGGAAGAAAGCCAGAGGAAAGCAGCCCCAGGCTACGAGTTTTAAATCTCCTGCCCTAAGCATGCTCAGAGCATGCTTAGGGGGGAGCCTCAGCCTGTGCCTAGCCACTGAAGTGCCCATATTGGATGCTC
This sequence comes from Podocnemis expansa, assembly GCA_007922195.1. NCBI lineage: Eukaryota > Metazoa > Chordata > Testudines > Podocnemididae > Podocnemis > Podocnemis expansa. The sequence continues at coordinate 49,332,957 of ML681981.1, forward strand.
AGCCCAGAGAGGACTAAAAGAAGGGGTCTCAAACTCAAATCAGTATGAGGGCTGCATGAGGACTAGTAAATTAGCCCGAGGGCTGCACCACTGAAACCTTCTCATACAACAATATTGCAAATATGGGTAAGAATAATGTCATTGTGGGCCACCGGAAATAGCTCTTGGGGCCGCAAACGGCAAGCAGGCCATGTGTTTAAGACCCCTGACTTAAAGCAAGGGGAGTGAGGCCCAGTTTGTGCCCAGCCACCAGAGCGGCCAGGTAAGGGGGCCCTGGGGGTGGGGTCAGCCTGGGGGAGACAGCATCAGGGCCTGGAGGTTATGGAGGGGGCTGGGATGGTGGAGAAGAGCAGTGGCATGGTCGGGACAGCGGGGAGAAACTAAGTTTTTACTGTATAGGTAGGCCTAGTTTTCATGGTAACCTGAAGTAATTAATAGAATCTGACATTGGTAGGTTCAATATTTGTCCTCTTTTTACAATAAAATTGAAATGTGAAATGAATTTTAAATTTACTAATTTTGGAGTAGGTAAATTATGGCTATATGCCTCAGCGTGGCTCTCAAAGGTTTAATAATCAACTTGTGTGGCTTTTGCATTCTGTAAGTTTGGCCACCCTGATATAGAGCCATGTTCACGCTGGACCTGGCACAGATACCCATGCAAGATCAGAGTGGAAATAGCTTCTGCCTCCCCATTCAGAGACAGCCAAGGAGGGATTCAGTCCAGAGGTCTTTACACCATTGCAAGGACACAGAACTGCCAGCATATAAAAATTGCCCAAGCATGCCCCGTCTTGCCCCTGCTAAATCCCCTCCTCCTCCAGGTGGTAGAAGGGTAGAAGGATTGTCCATGAGGAGGTCCTCTCTTATGACTGGGGAGGAAACAGTTTTCCCATCCTTTGAATATTTCCAGAATTCTACATTTTCCAGACTAGAAGCAAGGGGAAAAAAAAAAAAAAGTTGAAATCACAAAAAGAAAGAAATTGTGAACCAAAAACCCCGGTTTTTTTTCATTTTGGGTTAATCAAAATCTTTTATTCAACTTGTTTGAAATGTCTTGTTTTTATTACTATCTTTTTAATAAAACATTTTTCTTGGTCTCATTGGTTTAAATTTTTAAAGGCATTCTGAACCACGAAACTGGAATTTTTCATTTCTAAACAGCAAAGAACAAGAATTTTGAAAATCTTATTCTTGCCATGGTTTGAAATGGGAAATTCGTCAACCTCATTTTGCAATGTTTTGGTCACAATGAATTGGCATTTTTGACAATTTCTCCAAAAAGTCTCAACCAGATGTATCGTTGCTTGATATTCCTATCACAGGCCCCTTTCAGGTTTTTTTCCCCATCCACCAGACAGGACCCTCCAGCTCTCTGATAGCCTCATCAGCGCAAGACATAATCATGAGTAAATTCTGGAGGGCATAAATAGGTTGAGGAAGGACTTAAAATGGGATCAAGAAGATGAGTTCTCACTGTGCTGCCATTCCTATACTGGGTAGCACAGTGTGTTGGCTAGATAATGACTAGATGAGAAAGTGCTCTGGGGAAAGCTGGTCTGGAGAAGGCTGATATAGAATTATTAGGCTATAGAGATGCATGTAGACAGAACCTTGAGTCTGTTCACAGATTGTAAGAGTCCCTGCTCCATATATTTGTCTTACTGCATATCTACGATTCCAGTGTTGGGGGGGGGAGAGTCATGCACCATTGGAAACAAGACAATAAGGATTTCAACCTACTTTTATGCTTAATACGAAAGAATTTTAATCTTCCTGAACTTACAGGCTGCAGCAGATCATTGCTCGTGGCTGACATTCGCATCTGAAACAATCCTTGGTCTTCCACACTACACCAAAGTGATATAGCTTCCTATTCTCAACACAGCCTGCATGCACACAACAAAAAAATAACATCTTGTAGATAGATGGTGATACTTGCAGGTAAAATACAGCTTTCCGGTTAAGTATTGTCCGCTAAAAACTGACTACTCAGATGAGATTACAACAGGAACGAATGTGGCCCCATGTTCGGTGACTGGATGCAAGGCCATTGCTTCTGCAGGAGCTAGGACATGGATTAGCAAAAGGAAATGTTATCTGCTGCATGCCCTTCTTCGGCTGAGAAGTGCTATTTGAAGAGCTTAACCAGGCGGAGAAATCTTTCAGTTTATGGCTCATGCTACTTTGAGCATCATTCTGCTACTATTGACACACATATGGTAGGGCTAGGTGGTGACTTGGACTGCACATCTGGACTGTGCTACCTAGCCCTCGGCATATAGGAACAAGCAGGCATGGCCCCTTACCTCTGTACCACTTGAGCAGCTGGGGGCGGGGGGGAGACAGAGACATTAGTGGCTCAGAGGAGTCCTAATTTACAGCTGACATAAACCATAATCAAATCATTATCTCCTCCCCATCCCAGAACAAAGGATGGGAATTTGCTGAGGAGGAGTTCCTCCAAGTCACAGCACCGCTATGACCACTCTAGGAGTTGCAAGGCTTACACACCACCCCTTGCTCAGAGCTGTGTCCAAAGCACACATAGTGATTTTTCAAATTCTTAAAACATTTTAAAGGCATTGGGTGAAATTAAAGTCAATGGGAGTTTTGCTGCTGACTTCAGTAGGGCGAGAATTATAGTGAAGCGTCACAGGTCCAGAAGCTTAATGACTCATCAATGAGAGTTTGATATCTAAATATCTTGAGGATCCAGGTCTTATAACCCATGGCAACACAATGGGACTTGGGCATCTAAGATACTTTGCTTTTAAAATCTAACAAATCATTGCAGCAGTTCTTGGAAGTAGGTAGAATCCTTCCCATTTTACAGATGGGGAAAATCAAGGCACAGAACAGTTACAATACTCAAGTAGCAGCAGCGCTAGGAACAGAACCTGGGGGGCCTGCCGTCCAGTTCCCCTGCTCTAACAACTAGACCATATCCCTGCCTGACACAGAAATCTAGCAGAAGGCACAGCTTGAAAAATCTAGCCTTGCTATTCTGCTTTCCACATTTGACAGTGAGTTATAATGGGAATGAGCGGTGCCACATGAGGAGCTGTCAGCCTTTTAACATTGATTTTTCTTTCTCCCATGTGACATTCTCTTTTTGTTGGCTACAGCCTCATAAACTTCAGCTCCTCAGCTCTAAGTTCACAGGGAACTCACCACTCTTTTCCATTTGGGAGTATGTAGCTAGTTGTCTGCCTGCTTGGAGATGCTCTGATATGACTTTGGATCAAACTGCCTGTGTACCTTCAACACACTGCACCTGATGGCATGATCTTCACATTTCTAAGCCAAAGAGTCTTTTGGTCCCTTAAACAAAAGTCCTGAGCATGGCTGGAAGATATACAGATGTTCTTACCATATTCATTTGGGGGTCTTATGTAACACTGGGCATCACACAGTGGACCTGAGATGAAAAGAATGAAAAAGCTGACCAGCAGGAAATTCTAGAAGAGAAGGGGAAACACATTATACAATTGGCTGCTTTCTCAAGGGTGACATAGCCCAATTCATTCACACAGATTTAAGCAGGACAAATCTCATTATTCACAAATAAACAGAGACAGAAAAATCACTTATATCACAGTTACACAGACACATGCCACCACTCAGGGACTTACCATAGTGTAGGCAACCTTCCTGGGCTGTTGGCAGCTGGCTGGGGTGGAGTGAGGTGTATTTATAGTCCATGTGGAAACAATGGTTGTTCAAGGGCAAGCAATGAAAACAAGAGCCTACCACTGTAGTAAGTCATGCCAACAGACCCTCTAACATGTCCCAGTCACCAAGCTGAAAGTCTGGCTTCAAGAGCTGCCTTTGGATGCGGACTAGAAGGCAAGTTTTACCTGTTCACAAACACATCAGGGGCGAGAGTATGATTTCAGTTACAGTGGTGTAAATCTGGAGTAATGCCAATCGCTACCATAGGGTGACTCCACAGTGACACTGGTGTAACCAAGAGAACTTATTCCTGAACAGCTGTGCTATGAGCCCTGGCAGGCTATCAAGAAACAGTGGGGAAAGCACACATCAAGCAGGGTGGTGTATTATTGTTCCTTTGACCTGTCACAGTGAAAGCTCCGCCACTGGGCGTACGGAACAGGGCATTCACATGGTGCAGCAGCGTGGAGAGACCTCAGTTCTAGGACTGATTTATTGATTACACCTCTCAGCTCTTTTCTATGTGGCATGGTATTAGGGGTGTCTCTGAAAGGCTCAATGCCTCTAGGGACTGGAAGCATGGTGTCCAATGTTGCTGGGTCATGGATTCAAAGCCAGGCTGGGCTAAGAGCTGTCATCAGTTGACAGCTGTGAAATGAGTTGGTGAGCCTCTATCTAGTCCCCCACAGACAGGGCACACCTCAATAGAAACAGCTGACCCAAAGGGCTCCATCACAGCAAAGAGAGGAAGCCCAGACTCTCAGCTTTCTCCCACAGGCCTAATCACTCCAGAAAAAGGTGCAGGACTGTTGTAGGCTGGGGGAGAAAGGGAGGCCTGCCCTCTCTGGGGCTATCACACTGACACGCTCTGCTAGCTGCCCCCAACTGATGCTCATGCTGAACATTTAGCCCTATTCCTTTTTGTTTTCTCCCCTGAACCGAGGTGGTGCTTTTAGATACCTGCCACTTGTGTGGGAGAGCAGCTGGTAGGTGTGCTCCTAGACCTTTGCCGGCTACCCATGAGTCTTGAGGTGCAGTGTGAGGTGTTGGTTATAAATCTATAAAGCCCCAAATGGCCCAGCGCTGGCCTGCCTACTTTCCCCAGTCCCTTCTGCCACAGCTGTGTTCAGCAGGGGTGCATGAGCCAGAACCCACAGCACAAAAGAGGGGGTAGCCAGCCAGGTTGCCTAATTCTGGAACTTGTTCCACAGCCCAGGTGTGAAATAGCCTGAATCTCATGACATCCTAGACATGCTGCCCCAGATGTTTGTAAGATAAGTGTTAAAATGTGCCAAAGGGTGATTTCCAGAAAATAGAGGGGTGGAAAGGAGTTTTCTTGGTGGCTAACTGGATGAGCTCCTAAACTGATGCTTTCAGTGCTACTGGAATGCAGAGCACATTGTTCATGGTGTGCTAGGCCTAAAGCCTTGGCTAGGCAATTTTTATTCAGCTTTAAATGGAAAGAAATATTCTGCATTCTGTTTATGCGGGTATTGCCTACAGGTCAGCTGGGCACACTGGTGCTTAACTCTTCTATGGTGCTCTTCACCACTGAGCTTTACAAAAGAGGTCAGTATCATTCCTCACATTTTACACATGGAAAAACTGAGGAACAGAGCTTTGATGTGACTTAGAAACCAGAATGTGGGCCAGAACCTAAGTCCTTGAGGCAAGCTAGTTCTAGCTAGTCCATGGCTAAAGGAACTTGCAGATTATAAATAGAAAAGGAAGGCAAAAAGGATGGCAGGTGGGAAGCAAAGTGATCAGCATATTAGTCACCCATGGAGTGGGGGAAAGTTGGAAGGTTTGATTTTTGTTTGTTTGCTTTTGGTTTTAGAGTGTCGGGTGGGGTTTAGCTCTGAGGAGTTTGCTAAGGACAAGGTGAGAGGGTGAAGGGACAGGGCAAAGGAACACAGAAGAAAGACAGCAGTCGGATCTGTGAGGTTGCCAGGATCAGTCAGTTTGCTGGAAATATCACACATTGCACTGCTCCTCCCATCCACATGCATCACCCAGCATAGCTGTCTTTAATTACAGGCTTTGATTGACACACCAGGGGTCATTAAAGCCCTTGTGATTGACAAGAGACAAGGCCAACTTGCAGTCAGGAGAAGAGGTGAAGCATTGTGGTAGAGACATGGCTGTGGATAAAAGCTGCAATAGGGACAGGTGATCTGCTGCTGGTGGGCCTGGAGCAGGAAGGAGTAAAAGATTGTGGTGGGAGTTTTTGTAAGTCTGTTGGGGGGGGTAGTTAAAGCAGGAGCCTGTCAAATGCCTGTGCAATGTGGCTTTTTAAATCTTGAAGTGTGTGGTGAGGATATCATCTCTGTATAGTACCTGGTGTTCTGGGTCTTGCTCCTGGTGTTTGGTTTTACCCTGAGCAGGAGCTCTTCTGAAGCTGCCTGTCAATTTGTGCTTCCCTCTATAAGATGCAGAGGGACTGAATCAGTTAGACATGGTGCAAACCTTTTTGTGTTGGGGAGGATGGTCTCATCAAGATCTGCAAAGCCACTCACTTAATGACATGACTTTGCACCCTGTTATTGAAATCTTCCAATGCAAATTGTCCTGGCTAAGTTAAATCTTCCCTCCACTCTTTGTAACCCTGATCTGGAAGCACTGAGAAACTGAATGAAATTGACTAATTATGGTTGCTACAACTTAAATGGAGAGAAACTTAGATAGTGACCAAAAGCAATGAACAAGCGCTAAAATCTCCTTTCCTAGCAGTAGCGAAAGTGGTGGTGGTAATATATGTAAGTCTTACAACATAACCCTGCCTGGAGTTCAGTCACCCTTTACAATATCAAAGACTCGAATAACTTTCTGTTGTTTGGATTATGATCCTATGTTTGTCACCTGGTGTAAATGCAGGGATTACTTGGACTAACTTCACCTTCCTGTGTGGTTTCCAAGTCTTGCCAAAGCTTGTGGTGCTGTTAACCACTGAGACAGGTGAATCATGCTTGGTAGTCTCAGTAAGTAACTCTCATGCGTGGTGGGCTTCACACAGGTCTTGAACCACTTTCCTCTCTATCTAGAGGACATGTACTCCATTGTCCTAAGAGCTGAGCCCCACAATCTTTACTGCTTTTATCCTTGCAGTGCTTCTGACTATTTGGATACTGGCAGGTGTGTGGGCAGAAGCCTGCCCACTGCTAAAACCCTTCCCCCAGTTTAAGGGGAGGTGGCCCTAGGCCTGGGGCCAACTGATTTCAGGGGACAACCAATGAAGAACAGGGATGGGGGTGCGGGTCAAAGGTTCAAAATTAGAGAATCAGAGGAGACACTTAGCAGAGAACCTTGGACAGTGCCCACTGCTCCTGGAAGCTGTCAAGGGAGCCAGCAGATGCCACCCAAAGGAACTATGCACAGAGGTGTGAGTGAAGAAGGGGTGAGAAATAGGCCCTGCAGTCACAGGCCCCTCCCTCAGCCAACCTCCTCTCTGTTCTTATAGATAGCAAGCTTGGCATACGCCAGGAGGAGGTTGACGAGAAGGTCACTTTGTTGGTCCATGGATAGGGAGTGCATAAAGAAATGTGTGGGGAGAAGTGCAGCCAGAGCCTCAATAAGAGGTTCTGGAGGAGCCAGAAGAGGGGCTGCAACCTTGAACACTCTAGGTATGCGTGCTCCAGGGTCTCCCTCTCGCCTCAAAAGGGGTAAGTGTTGGGGTACAGGGTGAACCACTCCAGGTACATGCCCGTTCTCATGGCTCCGTGCAGGAGCCGCCAACTGATACCCCCAGCAGGCTGTGGGGTCAGGGTAGAGTACAGGGTGGCCCACCGACTGTCCTTGCCTTCTGCAGATGGGATTAGGTCCTGCCATTTGGTATCGGGCTGGGACACGAGGGTGAGGAAGTGAATGGTATGGAGCATGAGTGTGTATAGGTATATGCGAGGCACGGTTGGAAGGGGACCAGCTGCAGGTCTAGCACCCAGCTCGGGATGTGGGGTGGGGGGGGCTCGCGGGGCTGGGGCCCGATCACAAGGTCCAGAGGGCCGGGACTGAGAGGAGGGTGGAGGGTGTCCTCTTGCAGGACCCATTCAAGGTAGACCTGAGCAGCAGGGGGCAAGGCTACCTTCATCTCCTGGAGTAGGTGCCGGGGGGTTCGAAGAGTGAACAGCCCTTGCAGTGCTTCTGGGAGGGGAGGTAGAGGCTCAGCTCCTCAACGGGGTGTTGAGATCCTTTCAGGCACCCATGAAATCCCAGGAATAGCCCAATTATCCACCTGCCCAAATTAGGCAGTTAGGCTCCTATAGAGTGAATGAAGAGAGAGACACCCTGGTGTGAGATTTACAGAAGCAGCCTGCCAGGTGGACATGGGGCTACTAAGATAGCTGCCAAGAGGGGTTTTCAAACTCTTTTTGCTGGCATCCCCCCAACAATATTTCAGGCTGTGGTGACCCCCCCCTCACCCCAAAAGGTAGTGATCTCCCCCATGCTATGATGCCCTTAACAGCATGTTCAGGGGCTGATGATGTGTGACTTCCCCCCCAATGACCTTATGAGGAGTCACAACCCCTAGTTTGAGATCCCCTGCACTAGGAGATGCTGCTGTGAGCCCTATGTCTGAAGCCATGCTTCTTTCTTGGAGACTGGCTGCTCTGCAGGGAGGCATCTGAGGCAACTATCTCAGCTTAGGGAATGGGAACTCAGCCTCTAGGCATAGGCACCTAAAGCACCTCTTGGGGGAACAATGTAGAAGCCTGCTTTGCTCCAGTGAAAACAGCAAAAGGGACTGGTGCTGCTTACCTTGAAAGCTGAGACCAGGGTTAGAGCACTCCACCAGGAGGTGGGAAACATAAGTTCAATTCCCTTTCCCCAGGACAGGAGTGGGGGCAAAGCTGAGTTTCTGCGTCAAATAAGGGTGCTCTAACCACTGAGATATGGGGGTTGGGTTCCCTCATGCTGTCTTGTTGAAATTGTTCCACAGTGGAGTGTATTTTCATAATCCCTGAGGAAGAGACATATAGTGACTCTGTATCCCAGGAGTTAGGGCCTGAGATGGGACACCCAGCTGCCTGTCCAACTTACATACAGCATTTCAGAAACTAACATTGCTGCAGCATGCAAATTGTGCCCTGTGTGGACAAGCCCTAGATGCACCTCTCTAAGGCACTGTGCATTAGCTACCATATGACCAAGCCACTGTGATCGAGGAAACAGGTCAAACCAGGATGTCCCATGGCACAAGTGTAAATATACTGTGCCTTCTTCCCCAGGAGTGAGCTGACCATGCAGTTCTGGGATGCTTATTGTTAATGGAACATGGCTTGAGTTTAAAAAAAAAAAAAAAAAAATTCTCTCTCCACCCCCAGCTCCTCCTGGTATCTCTTGTCTAGCTGCTCTTTCTTGCAAATTGGCTGTAATGAGACAATACAGCAACCTAAAGCTGCTTCTCCTTTTTTGTTAAATGATTTCCCCACCCAAGCTTTACAGTAGCACAAACACCCCCCTTCCTGCTACTTCCTCTGATACCTGCTGGATGATATAGGGATGGCTCTAAAGAATCTGTTGCGATCAGGGGGTCTCAAACTCAAATCACCATGAAGGCTAGTAGAGGGCCACAAGAAGATTACTACAGTAGCTCGCAGGCCGCACCACTGAAACCTTTCCATGCTATGATGATGCAAATATTGGTAACGATAGTGTCATTGTGGGCCGCATGTGGCCCATGGGCCGCGTGTTTGAGACCCCCGGTCTAGATGAACCTTGACTTAGCACTGAGGCAGCAGGTGGCTTCTGTTAACAGGGCTGGTGGGGCAGGGGATGTAGGAGAATGACAGCATTTTTTCAGGTGTAGCAAAGTGAGGTGGAGAGCTTCAAATATGATATGTTCCCCCTCTTACCCAGCTACCTTGACTAGGGGACCTAGTATAACAATTTTTTAAATAGCATAATGAAAATGGTCCTTTTTCCATCTTAGAGCTGGAGGGTAAATTCTTGAACAGGCATAGCCTTTTATGTCTTCCAAGGGGATGGAGTCAGGCACTGACTGGTGCCAGGCATCCATCTCTTATTTGAGAGAACTTTGTACTAGACCCTGAGGTTCTTACATCCTAAACTCCACGGTTTCAGTGGAGGTTAGATCCTAAATATCTTTCTGAGGCTCTGGGGATAAAGAAGAACTCATGCCACAGAATTCAGATGCTGGTCTCTAAGGAAATGCCTGCATTTAATAGAGGGAAGGGGATTTTTCCAGCTCATGTAGGCTGTGTAACTTCCTGAGCATCTTGCTACTCCCTGCTCTTAGCCTGGTACCATCATTATGACTCTGCAGGCCACAGGCAAGGCAAAGTCACCACTTTAGGTCTATGCAGGCTCCATTGTTAATCTTAGTGATGGGGATAAGTCTCCCCTTGTACAGACCCTCCTAGGTGCTTGTGAATGGTTGACCAGTTCTATCTCAGATCACCACCTGACTTTGCATGCTGTACTGAAATATTCATTGCAAAAACCAGTGTATGTCTAATAAAGCATGGAGTCCATTAGAAGCTGTGGAAACAAATAGTTGCATATCACCTAACTTCATAATGCATTTGAAGTACCTTTGGGGGAGGAAGGGCTTAACATGCTGGTCAGTGAGCCCCAGGGTAGGCAATGGAAATGAAATACAGGTTTTTGAATTGTAGCAGCAGTACTAACTGTTCCTGTTTAGTGGCAGCAGAGGTCTTGGAAGGATCAGGAGGAGGCCAGGGAGAAAGGCCTGGAGGATCCAGCAACATCCATGCTCAGGATAGGCTCAAGTCTGTAACTGACCATGTGTGAGTAAAACAGGAAATGTTTAGCTAGATGCAGCCAGGGTATTTTTTTTGGTTCACTTTTGGAGTCCTCTGTGCTGAGTACATGTACCCCCTCCCACTACCCTGCAACTACCTGTTAAATCCCAGAGAATCTGTGTTTCTTAATTGTTCTTCTTCTTAAAGAATTTACTCTTCTAAACTAAGCTGTGGTTCTGTGTCCTAAAATGCAAGAAGTTTTGTATGTGCCTCAGCCTGCACAGACAACTACTAAAGGGAGTTTGGTCCCATTGTAAACTGATATCCATGCTGGGATTCAATTGCTCTCCTGAGGGAAGAAGGAAAGCAATTGAGGGTACCTCACAGGAAGGAATTCCCAAGTGCACCTTCCTGGGTTTTCAAGAGGTTTTTGTACTTGGGTGGTAGCAGCAATACCATTCCATGGCCAGGGAACTGATAGCATGGAGAGTTTTTTAAACCCACTGGCCCTAATGCTTGGTCTTAAAGTCCTGTTGCAGGCCCCTACTTTCTGAACTCAGAGTGAGGAAATGGCCATGACAGCATTTTAGAGCCATTAAAATGTTTACTTAACTTACATGATACTTTGGTAGAATATTCTTCATCCAGAACCTGTGTGGTGCTTTATAGCCAGGCTAGCTGTGACCTCCAGTTGGAGGCAAACTGACCACCTGGCAGCCTCACTAGATATAGGACTTAAGGTGCCTTTTTGCACTTTAGGCTGTCCCAGATCAATTCCTCTTCTTTGTTTTTGTTTCTTACTCTCTTGGATTTTGCACTCAATTCCCCCTGGCTCCACCTGCAAGCACACATGCAGTGTGATATTTACAATACACAACTAGCCAGGCAAGGCAATACCTCCTGCACAGAAGGGAGGCTAACAGGCACCAAAGGCCCCATTCCCTCTTGGGGACCTGCTTTAGCTCCAAGAGCGTGAACAGAATAGTTACATAATCCCTAACTATCTGTATATGCATTTTGCAATGATCATGGCAACTAGTGAGCTGCTGGCTATAGTTAGACTTTGGTGAATGACTTTTCAGATCTCTCAGACTCAGGAATCCCTGTAAAATGTGATGATATTCCACTTGGTAGAAAAGGGTCCCTGGATCACAGGCATATCCATGTTGGGTCTGATCAAGTTGGCACCTCAGAAACAGAGTAGAAGTGTGGAAGCATGAGCAGAACCATGGACTTGTTGTGCTGTGTGTGTGATGAATTCCATGGCTGGGTATGTTTTTTAGAACCACTGGCTCACTGTTCTTTTTAGCACAGTAGTTTCAGCAGCATGAACACAAGTACAGCTCCTTGAGCTGGGAATGACACTCCTTACTCAAAGTAGAGATGGGCCCTGACACTCCAATGTGTGGGGCTGGTCACAGCTGACACACTAGGCTGAGCTCGCTCAGAAAAGCACTTTGCTAGTAGGTAAATTCAGACATACTCTGCTAGTCACTTGACCTTGTACTGCTTGATTAAAACTATGTAAGCACACTATTTTAACTAATAATTGTACCCACAGTGGTGGAGCTCTAATTTTTCCACTCAAATGCATGAATAAGATCTGACCTGGTATTGAAATGGTTCTGCCAATTCAGGCCACACACAAGCTGGAAGAGGATGGGAGGGAAAATCTGATATTGTTGCTGGGTCTTTTGTCATTGGTGGCCTCCATCCATTTCTAAACAATTTGTACAAGGGAGCTTTGAATACTTAGTATACCAGACTTCTCAGACTGGCCAAGTCCAAATGTCAGAGGATTAAAATGAAGAATAGAGGAGAACTATTCATTCAGAAAACATAAAATACTATTGGATTTTTTGCCTCTAAGTTGAATAACTTCCTGCTTTCTTAGCATTACAAGCATCTGTTTCTGACACAGTTTGTGTAGGTGAAAGGACACCAAATTTCTACAGATTCTTTGGCTAAAATGAGTGATACTGGAGCGAACAGACCATATGTTGGAAACTCTGTGTATGAGTAAACATGACTCTCTGCTGCTTATCTTACAGCTATAGTACATCTGTCTGGCAGAACAGTACTGAAGCTCCAAAGGGGCAGCCATATTAGTCTCGTTCAGCAAAAGAAGCAAGGAGTCGTGTGGCACTTAAAGGCTAACAGATTTATTTATCGCATGAACTTTCATGGGAGAAAATCCCACTTCATCAGATGCTTTGAAGATGAGCAAACTTACAGAAGGGGATGAAAATAAATACAAGGGAGTGTAAGACATGGGATCAGGTCATACTGTAACAGCAAATCAGCTATTCATCTAGCTGTGGTGGGGAGATCTCTTCCTGGCCCCCTCAAATGATCACTTCTAGTGACGTTACTCTGTTCTCTCATTTCAGTCAGTCTTCTATCTTCAAGACGCCCAGCCTTTTGGATCCCAGAAGGCTGTTGGGAGTCCCAGAAGCAGTGATGGCCATCTTCTTGATGATCCGTCGCCACAGAACAACCATCTTTGCTGATGCCAAGGAGACTACCACTGTGCAGGAGCTGAAGAAGATTGTGGAGGGCATCCTGAAAAGGCCTCCAGAGGAGCAGCAGCTATACAAAGATGACTGGTTGCTGGATGATAACCGGACCTTGATAGAATGTGGGTTAAGTAGTCAGACTTCCCGTCCCCATGCACCAGCCACGGTGGGCTTGGCCTTATTCAGGGCTTGGGAGGGCTCCTTTGAGCCCCTACACATTGACCCATTCACCACGACCCCTGAACTGCCTGAAGTTTTGAAGTCTCAGGAGTCTGGCAGCAGCTCCAGTGACCAGCCCATGCGGTAAAACTAGGGTCAGCTGCTCTACCACACAGCCCTGGGGCTGACCAGGTGTCAGGCACAGCTGTATGCTTGTCACTTACAGCACCTGGAAAAGTAATGTGACTAATAAAGCTTGGCTGTTAAATTTCCCTGGGTGCTGACATCTTCTGTCTCCTTCCATAGGAAGTGAACTGACTAACTTTTTTTTCCTAACTTCCTTGCATCTCAGTCTCTTACATGGTGGAGATGCAGTGGGCATGTGACAATCTATGCAGTAAACATTTAAACCTCATTGTGCAACCCAATGTCCATAGACTTTGCCTCAATTTATTTCTTCAATGAACAGTGACATGAACATTCTCCTGTTGAGTCTTGCTATATTTGGTGTCTTCTCTTAGAGCCCCAGTATCTGGAATAATGTGACACCATCAGACCCTTGGCTTGCTTGCTTGCTCTTTTTGTGTGTGTCTTCTAGACTTTGTGATTGTGAAGAGAAGCTTGAAAATGTTAACCCTCGTGGCTGGGACAGTAGATACACAAAACCTCTGAACCTCATGATTATCACAAGATTACTTTCAAGCCATAGTGCAGGTTGCCCATTGGACTACCTAGGGTGGTAATATTTACTGTATGCATCAACGACTAACTACTCACTCTGGTTGTGAACTCCTAGAGGAAGCTGTTTGACGAAAGCACTAAACATTGGGGAGCAGCCAGCATGTTAATTTTAGCAGGGGATGTTAAGTTAGAAGGCTAGCAAAATAATCCAAACACACCCACCAGTGTGGGAATGGGGATATAAAGGGTAAGGAGCTTCTGCGGGAAATAAGAAAATTCAGATGCTCTGAGAGTGAAAGGTGACAGACTGCAGATTAGACTGGAAATTGTAATGGTGGCAGCAGAAAGACTCGTACAGCTGGGGACTGGACAGGCTCCACATGGCAGGGAATAACAGCATCTCTGGTAAATCACATCAAGCATGGCATTCTGAGCACCTCCACTGGCCAAGGAAGGGAACTCAGAGGAGAAGAACAATTCATTAGCAGATGGGAGAGAACTCGTACATATTGAACTCTTACATTTCCTTTACATCTTCTCCCAGAGACAAGTAAAAAGCAATGTGGTACATCTACAGCTGGAATGCTTGGGTGATGCAACAGCCTAAGGGTGTTTGAAATTTGGATCAAAAGTTGTCTGGAGCCCACTTTTAATGGGGAGCAAAAGCTTCTGGAGTGAGGGAGGGGTGAACTCTTAGCTGGGTAGAAAAAGGAGATACAATCAGAAGCAGTGGGATAAAATTGAGACCAGCCTTCTTGGAAGAAGTCCCTGAGAGGGACCCTAACTGAACTATGGAAAGGTCTCTAAAGGCAGTGGTGAAAGTCCTGTGATTTGGTACATTCATGCCTAGAAGGCAGAATACTGGAGACTCTACACCTCTAGGGTGTAGAGTCTCCATTGGAAAGATAGTTCCATTCACTAATATGTCCAGTCCCTAGATTGTTCATTAAGGCCGTGCGTGCTTGCTTGAAGGAGTCCAAAGGGATTTTGTTATTCTTTCCAGCTCTAACTTAGATTCATTGACCTAATTCTAGAAAGCAAATGCCTTGTCTGTGCTCTGTTAGTTTTCTCTTTTCCCTTTTCCTGGGCCACAACTTTTGCTAACATTTTAATTCCTGACTTAAGTTTTGAGGATGTGTTGCTGCTTTTTCATCCTCCCCCTGCTGGAAGAAGTAATTCATGCTCACTGTTCTTCTGGGATAGAAAGAATTAAAATTTCCCCCATGTTTGCTTGAAGGCTTTAAGTACAAAAAGCAGAGGTGGTATCATTAAAACAAAAATGCAGGCCCTGACTTTGCAAGCGTTCATACATGTGTACAGTCAGAACAAACACACAATACCCACGTTGTGCTCAGAATTAGCAGTGGTTATTTGATTGTGAAAATGCTGCAGACCTAAGGTGCCCTCTAGTGGGTGTCAGGCAAGCAGCTGTCAAACTAGGTTCATGGGTTTGAAAAATCCCATGGTACAGCATCCAGTAAGAGGTTTGAGACCTATTGCACTTAGCAATTCATGTTTCCCTTCTCAGTCTTTGCAGAGCCAGTGTATCATTTCTTGTCTGGTGCAATGAAATCATCGCCTGTCTTTCCTGGCCTGAAAACAGGGGTGAAGGTACTAGGAATAGATTCCTCTGTGAAGGAATAGATGAGGAAACAGGTTTTCTCATCAGAAGCAAAGTAGTGTCATGCAAGCTGATCTCTTCATACGTCAAAATAGTATGGCATAGGAGGAATGCAAGCTAGTGATGGCTAGGGCACCACTTTGTTATGCTGATTCTCAAGAGTTGACTGTGCTGAAAATGTTGAGGCATTCTTTCATTGATAACAAACACAGCTCAGATGATGGAGCTGTGGCTAAATCACCCAACTCTTGACCTCACAGCTCTTGAAAGGGTGAGCTTTCTGCCTCACTTGATAACTGCATGAGTCTCTATCAAAAACAGACTTGCATTTCTCTTGGTCATAGCCAACAGGGGTGAGGACTCTGGTATTGGGAAAGAACAAATAGCAAGGTGAGAGCAGGTTAGCATCTGGCTCCTTCCAAAGGCTTGACAAAAGCCTGCAAGGTTACTGCATGTTCTATAATTACTCCAGCCCTACAACAGATACTCTAAGACTGGCCTTGATTTCCCCTCTTTTCCCTCCTTAAATAATTTTTTCTCCCTTAAATTAGTTATAAAAATGCAACACCCTGTAGGCACACAAACTAAAACTCCACTAACTTTCAGGGTAGAGTCACTGTATGCTTTTGCAGTTTCTTCTGGATTGCTTCCTCTCCTCCCTTTGTTCTGTCCTGGATTCACCCTACTAATTCTCATAGGAGAAACTTGAACAAACCCTAGACATGGATTGTTTAGTCTTCAGTTGCCTGGGCCGTATTTTTCAGAGCCACTTTAAACAAATACAAATAATCCTATTCTCCCCCCCCCCCCCCCAGTTAGTTCATTCTGGATAATTCTCAGAGACTTTCTGCAACCTAAGAACTTTGAAATTCAGTTTATCATCTTGACTTTGAAACTGACTCATACCTGTATACACAATGATCTTTTAACCAATGTTCTCTTTTCATTTTTAATAAATGTCAGCTTTAAGCATGTACCTTGCTGACATCTGAACTCTTCTTCAACCTGTTTAGTAATTTGTCTAGGCCTGGAATGATTTTTATCTATAGTAGCTGTGATCTTCAGTAATCCCCTATCATATCTGAGTAGGCTGTCTGCAAGACTTGGTCTCCAGAGTTAAAACTAGCTGTACAGATGTCCCCAATCAAGTTGGAAGCCAGGATCTGAAACCTGGCTCAGGCTGCAGCATAAGTGGGGACAACTAGATGCTATCTTTAACCCCGTGAGCCCAGATCAACAGGCTCTAAAATGTGATGCTGCCTTTCTCCCTCTCCCAGCCACCCCACTGTAAACACACACTAAGTAAATTCAGGAATATATCAGTAGTAAAGGGCCCTACCATCAATCAAACCGTTTCCACGCCCCATTTCCGCCAGAAATCCCTCCTACCGACTTCCGGACCTGCCCCCTACCCACCTGTCACCGGAAGTCCCACCCCCCAGCCAGTCACCTGACATCCGGTCCTGCCCTCTGGGTGTGACTTCCGACGGAAGTGGGATGGCGTGGACCCTCCCAGAATGCCTTTGCACCAATAGGAGCGGGTTTTGCCCCCGAGAGCGGGATTGGTCGCAGGAGGGCACGTGGCGGGGGCAGCCTGCCCCAGAAGAGGGTCATGTGACGCTCTGCCAATAGGAAAAGGTTTTAGATCGGGCCGGCGGTGGCTCCTGGGCCAATCGGGAGGGCTGGAACCCCATGCCCGATCTGTGGGCCTCGATGGTTGGTGGCAAATGGCGCCGCCCCTGGAAGTCTGGGGCTTTAAAGCCCTACGACCTCTGGCTCATGCGCAAGACCACGTGGTTCAGAGCTCGTGCAGAACATGGACGCCTTCACCACCCCTGCCAGGCCTTCGGGATTGGTTTTGGCTACAACCTTTACTAGCCCCTGGAGAAAACCCTGCAACAGCGACAGTTCAGTGGAGGAGCTGGCCAATATGTCGACTGACCCCCCAGAGATCGTGAGGGACCCCGATAGCCCCGATGGCCTTCCGCTGTCCGTCCCCATGGAGGGAAGCGAACACAGCTCACGGGAGCTGCAGGCAGAGGTAAAGAAGGCTATAAAAAACAAA
>ML681981.1:49355392-49377854 GCA_007922195.1 Podocnemis expansa
GGACTTCCGGTGACAGGTGGGCAGGGGGCAGGTCTGGAAGTCGGTAGGAGGGATTTCCGGTGGAAATGGGGCGTGGAAACGGTTTGATTGATGGTAGGGCCCTTTACTAGTTATATCACTGCATCTTCCTCCTTGTTAACTGGATTGTTGAGCCTGGTCCTGGCTCAATAGGCTACTCTACACCCTGTGTCTTTGAGTTTCTGTGACTTGGCACTGGCCTAGTCTTTTTTTTTTCTTCCCTATCCTTGCTGTGACTAGGGGACAGCCTCACAGCCAATAACTTGTGTGGTGCAAGAGCACCTTAGCTTGACAATGGAAGGAGAGTTTGCAACATCTCTCTTCCCTAGAGAGGCTGGTTCTGCATCCTGGGCATTGACCTGCACATGAGAAGAAGGTAGCTAGAAATGGAAATCCTATTTCTGAATGGAGATGGGGGAGGGGGGTGAATCTCTCCTTTATGACAGCCCTTCTTCAGCTATATAGGCCTGTGCATGATGAAGAACTTAGTGCTTGAGCAAGTGGTAGAAACTCCTCCAGAGATGATAATTCCCCATGAGGCAAAAACAAGCTGAGGCAAACTGTGGGATGGCATTTATTACCTATGTTTTTTGTTTCTGTACGACACCTGGGGCAGGGGAACTTGATCCTAAATACAACTTTTTGGAGCTATGGTGACAAAATACTACACTGTGATCAGGTTCGGCTCAAGGGATTGTGGCGCCCCAAGCCAAATTTTGATTTGGCACCCCCCCCCATCTCATTCATGGACATTGAAAACCATTTTCCGACATGCATAAATCTCCAATGTCTGCCTGCAGAGGGATTTAAAGTGCACTCCACCTACATGACTTAAGCTGCAGTTTGACTAACAGTGGCTGAGCTTCTAGGAAAGAGTTGAAGAGGGAGGAGCCAGCCTGATCTTCAGGGGGGCTAGGTGCCCCTAAGAACTGTCACGTGAAGCCATGTCTGTCTCTTGCCTCACAGTAGAGCCAGCCCTGACTGTGATAATGCAGACTCCTGCTGTTCTGGTCAGGTTGTGATTCTTGAAGGTGAGGACATAGACTAACACTGGATCTGAGCACATTTAATTCTGCCAACAACACTAGGGCATCTTTCTGAAATGATTTTCAATGTTGCTCTTTGCAAGAGATAGCCTTGAGCCCCAAAGTCTGGCTTTGGAGAGGAAAAACAGGCCAAGGACTAGGATTTGGAAGACCTAATCTCTGACTAACTTGTCTGTGCTACAGTAAAATGGAGTTAATAGAATTTTCCCACCTCACTGGGAGGGAAAAGAAGCTGAGGGATAGAGGTACAAATGGGGACCAGATAAATGTTATAGAAGTGGGAAAGCTGTGTTCTTTGGGATTTTCTGGGGTGTATATGTACCATGATGATTGTACAAATGAAATAACCCAATCATGTTTCCGCACTCACATATTGCAGCAGGACATTGCTTCTCAGGTGCAAACATCCTGTAACAATCCTTAGTGTACCAGGAAGTGTCAAAGGTATGAAGCTCCCCATCTCTAAAGCATCCTGGGAAAATGAAATGCAACACAACTAGTGAAAATACAGAAAGAAAATGTTTTGGGGGACAGGGTGTGTGCACCTTGAGCTTGACTATGGTGCCAAATCTGGCACAGATGCCTAAATAAGAATCAACTACGTGGAAAGAATTTCATCCCAAGTCCTAGCCCCAATGACTGTCCACTAAAAAAGCTCCTGCAGCTGATGTTGCAGACCTACAACCATGTTTAAGAACCAATGTAAGCAATATATATTATGGTAAACATATGAATCCATTCTGCTGTCACAGACACTTAGTCATGGCCTAGCAGACTCCTCAGCTAGTATAGTGGCTTCTGCATCCAGCCAATGTTCCCTCTAAGCTGCGCTGGCGCGCTGCAGTGCAGCCCGCCATAGCCACCAGTGCAGGGAAGGCAGCCGGCAGTGCACTGCCGGCAGCCAGAGCCCCTCCACAGAGTTCCTCTGGGGCTGGGAGTTTTGAAAACTCCTGCCCAGAGAAGCTCTAACGGAGCATGCCCAGAAAATCTGGGCATGCTCCATAGAGCTTCTCTGGCCCCAGGAGCTGTGGCTGGGCCATGCGGCTCCAGCCACAAGGTAAGTTTGTGGGGGCGGGGAGGCTGCTGGGGAGCCAGGAGTGGGCCGGGGGGGACGGCCAGGAGCAGGCCCATGGGGGCAGGGGGGCTGCCGGGCTGCCGGGAGTGGGCCAGCGGGAGCGGGGGTGGCCAGGAGCAGGCCCGCGGGGGCGGGGCGCGGCTGCAGGGGGCAGCTGGAAGCAGGGGGCAGGGGGGGCGGCCGGGAGCGGGGGTGGGGGGGCCGCTGGGAGCAGGGGGGGCGGCAGGGAGCAGGTCGTGGGGGTGGGGGGGGCAGGAGTGGGCCCACAGGGGGGTAGCGCAGCAAGTGGGGGGGGCAGCGCAGCAAGCAACATGAGTTGCTCAGCTGCCACCATCTCTTAGAGGGAACATTGCATCCAGCCACCAGCTCCCCTGTGTCTAGGATTCCTTGGTTACCAAAACAGCAGTTGAAGGCTGCCTGTACACACTGGAGTAGCCTTCAGGCAGTGGCGGCTTTTGGGGTAGGCAAAGCAGGGGGCCGCCTGAAGCAATAAGGGGCCCCGTCTTCAATTTGGTAGACAGAAATGAAAACATAGAAACAGTTGGATACTCACCACTAACCATCCTTCTTCGAGATGGGCTGCTCACGTACATTCAGTTACAGATGTCTACATGCTGCAGCACACGGTAGCTCAGAAAGTCTTTAGCATTAGCCTGTCAGGTCAGGGCACACGGTCAATGCCCCCTCCATCCCACGACTGAGGCTATATAGGCGAATGTGACCCTGACCCTCCCAGTTCCATGTATCTTTGCCAACTCTGTTAGTGGGGATAGTGGGAGGGGCCTGAATGTATGTGAGCAGCCCATCTCAAAGAAGGACAGTTACTGGTGAGTAACCAACCATTCTCCTTCAAGCACTGCTCACATCATTCAGTTACAGGTGACCGCTAGCCGTACCCAAGGATGGTGGGAGGAGTTACAGTCTACCCACACTGAGTACAGCTCTCCCCAAAGTGGCATTGTCTCTAGCCTGTTGGGCGATAGCGTAGTGCATTGTGAAGGTACGTATCGATGACCACGTAGCGGCCCTGCAGATCTCTTGGATCGGGACCTTGGCGAGGAAGGCTGTGGAAGACGCCTGAGCTCTGGTAGAGTGGGCTCTCACAGTCCCTGGGAGAGGCGTGTTTGACCTTCTGTAGCAGTCGTTGATGCAGTTTACAATCCATTTGGAGACGCATTCAGAGGACAGTGGGGCGCCTCTTATACCTTCAGCGACCACCACAAACAACTGGGAGGTCTTGAGAAAAGAATGTGTGCGCTTGATATAAATTAGGAGCGCTCTCCTCACATCCAAGGTGTGCCACTGTCTCTGGTTTTCTGTAACCTGGGGGTCAGGATAGAAAACCGGCAGGCAAATTTCTTGATTCATGTGAAAGGGAGTGGCCATCTTAAGCAGGAAGGAAGGATGGTGGTGGAGGACCGTCTTGTCTAGAAAGAATGTTGTATATGAGGATTCAGAGGAAAGGGCTCACAACTCTGAAACCCTTTTAGCTGAGGTGATCGCTACCAGGAAAGCCACCTCCCAGGATAACACTAGCAGAGTAGCTGAATCCAAGGGTTTATAGGGCAGCTCTGTCAAAGCCTGTAGCACAACATTCAGATCCCACTGAGGGGTGGGCTTGCAAGGGTGGAGAAAGAGCTTTTCCACCCATTTCAGGAACCTGTGAGATATGGGGTGTGAAAAAACTGGGGAACCATCAACTCTTTGGTGGAGGGCCGAAATTGCCCCTAAGTGGGGTTGGATGGCTATGTGGAAGTAAGCGTCCTTTAGGTCAAGGGCTGCGAACCAGCCACTTGGGGACAGGGAAGGGACAATCTGGGGCAGGGAAACCATGCAGAACTTTATTCTCTTTATGTATTTGTTTAGTGTGCTGAGATCTAGAATAGGCCGTAGGTCCCCATTGGGTTTGGGGACCAAGAAGTAGCGGGAGTAGAACTTTTTGCCCCACTCTTGCCTGAGGAACTTTTCTATGGCCCCGAGGAAGAGGAGTTTTTGGCATTCAGCCTCAAACCTGTTTAACAGTTCCTGGTTCTCTGATGTTGCACAAGGGGGGGTTTCCTGTCCTGAGGGATTAAAAGTAACTGGATACAGTATCCTCGTGCCACTGTGTCAAGAACCCACTGGTCTGATGTCACACGGGTCCACTGGGGGGCAAAGTGGCAGAGGCAGTGGGGGGAAAAAAGGGGCCCTGGTGTGCTGCCCTCGAGGGGACCATCAAAAACGCTGTTTACAGACAGATGAGTGGTCAGCTCCCTGCCTGCACCTTCCCAACTGTGAGGCGCTGAGCTTTTCCCCTTTACCTGAGTGGGTCTTGTCCTTGTCCAAGTCCCCAAGATGGTGCTGGGGAAACTGGAGGGATCTTGGGAACTGACTCTGCAGTTGAAGCTGATGCTTTAGCTGCTGTAACCGCTGCTGGAGCTGCTGATGTGGCCTCATTGAGCGCCTGATGGGTTGTGGAGTGTATATCCCCAGGGATCGAAGCATGGACCTCGAGTCCTTCATACCATGAAGCTTTGTGTCTGTGGATGGGGCAAAGAGGTCAAGACCCTCAAAGGGGAGGTCCTGAATAATTTGCTGTATTTGCATGGATAGGCCGGAGCCTTGGAGCCAGGCCAACTGACGCATGACAACTAAGGAGGCCATAGTGTGGGCAGCTATGTCCACTGCATCCCAGGTTGCCGCTAGAGCATCCCTGGATGCCCTCTCTCCTTCCTTGAGCATTGCCTTGAAGTCTCTCAGGCGCTCCTTGGAGATGACCATGCAGAAGTTTCGCATGGCCTCCCACAGGTTGAAGATGTAGCTCGTCATTAGGGCTGAATGGTTGGAAATACAGAGCTGGAGGGCAGTGGAGGAGTAAACTTTCCTTCCCAGGAGGTCGAGCTTCTTCGCCTCTTTGTTCTTGGGTGTGGAATGCGGCTGGCCCTGTCTCTCCCTTTGATTTACAGCATCAACCACTGTAGATTTTTAGGGAAAATTATAATCCAGTAATGAGAGGCAGCATATTCAGAGCTGTGTAAGGAGTCTTTATTGAAAGAGAACTGAGAGACAGAGGACCTGACAGACAGGTTTCCCTGGCACCTAAACGACCCTCCCATTTATCACTATGACAACCCCAATGACCCTAGGTAGTCCAAAACACCACGTATTCCTCCCCCTCTAATGAAAAATCCCCCCCCCAAAGAATAAAGCCCCCCCCCCGGAAAGAATAAGAACTAAACTAGGAGATGAGGGCAGACTGCCCCATCTCTGGCAAACCCCCGGGGAATTATTCTGCCCCATGAAGAGGGGGTCACCACTAGCTAAAGATCCAGCCGATAAGGAGGCCTTCTGTCTGGAGTATGG
Source organism: Podocnemis expansa (assembly GCA_007922195.1). Classification (NCBI taxonomy): domain Eukaryota; kingdom Metazoa; phylum Chordata; order Testudines; family Podocnemididae; genus Podocnemis; species Podocnemis expansa. Next base: position 49,360,874 of record ML681981.1, read on the forward strand.
TGAACTTCTGCTGTGCCCACACCACAAGGTGGTATTGGTGGTGGTGTGACCACAGGTACCGGGGAAGTAGTTGGAGCCGGAGAGGATGCTGTGACCGGTTGGTCCAGGGAGGCTGAAGGCATTGAAGGGGTGGCTGGAGCTGGAGAGACATGAACAGTAGTTTCATGCTCTGATGTTGTATTATCAGTAAGGGTGAAGTCAGATATGTCCGCTGGAGATGCATCTTCTGGATGGATATGACAGAGAAGCAACTGATCTACATGCCATCGCCAAACTAGGCCACTCGCTGACTGGACAGAGTAGGAAAAAGGTCCTGTCTGGGAAATGACCGTTGCTGGAACCCATTTAGCTCCTAAAACATAGTTTCAAGCGAGAACCGGCTGTCCAATACTGAAGTGAAGCCTTTGTTCTTGGTGAATGTCTGCTGACCTGGTCCTGCTGTTGGCATTGAACCACTTGCCGTGTGCCTCGTGGTTTCAACAAATCAAAGCAAGAGCGCAACTGCTGTCCCATCATAATAAAAGCTGGAGATGCCTTAGTTGTAGCCTGCGGTGTGTTTCTGTAGGACAACAAGAAGTTGTCCAGACGCTTCTGAAGAGGTGAACGTCCCTTTGCAGATTTTAAAGCTTGCTTCATAGTCTGTATGAACCTTTCAGCAAGTCCATTGGTGAAAGGATGATACGGTGCTGACCTGATGTGATGTATTCCATTGGCCTTCATAAAAGTTTCAAAATTCTGAGGAAAGAATTGTGGTCCATTGTCACTCACCAGCTGTTCTGAAAGACCATGATGACTAAAAAAGCCACACATGGTCTGAATAGCGGTCTTCGTAGTAGTGGACTGCATTACAGAGACTTCTGGCCATTTTGAATGGGCTTCCACAGCAATTAAAAACATACATCCTTCAAATGGGCCAGCAAAATCAACTTGGATACATTGCCATGGCCTTTTGGGCCATTCCCACGGGTGAAGAGCTGCCAACTGAGGTGCGTTCTGGATGCTCTGGCATGAGGTACAAGCTCTAGCCATTTCTTCGATGGCCCTGTCCAAGCCTGGCCACTAGAAATAGCTCCGTGCAATTTCTTTCATGCGCACTATGCCACAGTGACTTGAATGGAGCTGTTCCAACAAACGTGGTCTTAATGAAAGTGGGCTAATGACATGCATACCCCACAACAAACACCCAGATTGGGTCGATAACTCTGTCCTCCTAGACGCGTAGAGATGGAGGTCAGGAGAGACCTGAGAGTCAGGTAAGAATGTTCCATGCATCACGAAATCCATAACTTGTCAGAGTACTGGGTCAACCCGTGTCGCTTTCTTCACTTGAGTAGCCATGACAGGTGTGTTTTCCACCCGTTCAAAGTAAAAGATTCTTTCCTGACTCTGAGCTTGACGGTGTGTCGATAAGGGTAGCCTTGAAAGACCATCAGAATTGCAATGCAAAGAGGATTGCCTGTACTTGATTTCATATGTGTATCCAGAAAGTATCAATGCCCATCGTTGCATCCAACTAGCAGCCAAATGTGGGATGCCTGTGTGTGGCCCCAAAATTGATTTCAGGGGGTCAATGGTCAGTGACAAGTGTGAACATCTTTCCCCACAGGTACTGGTGAAATTTCTGAATGCCAAAAACAATGCCCAGTGCTTCACATTCAATTTGGGCATAGTTAGTTTCTGCCTTGGTCAGGGAGCGTGAAGCAAAAGCAATCGGTCTCTCTTCACCAGAAGGCATAATATGTACAATACAGCCCCAACTCCATAAGGGGAGGCATCACAAGCCAACTGTCGGGCAAAGATGGGTCAAAATGTATTAGAACCTTAGAGTTTACCAGTGAGTGTTTAGCTTTGTTAAATGCAAAATCAAAAGCTTCAGTCCAGTTCCAGGCCTTTTTTGGCCCCAGAAGCTCATGTAGGGGTTTCAGGAGTGTCACTAATTGTGGAATAAACTTGCCATAATAGTTCAATAACCCTAAAAAAAGAGCGAAGTTGGCTTACGTTCTGAGGTAGTGGAGCATCCACAATAGCCTTAACCTTGGCTGGAGACTTATGGAGACCATCAGCATCAATTATATGTCCTAAATATTTAACATGAGGGCTGGAAAATTTACATTTGTCCCTGTGAACATGTAGACCATACTCTTCCAGTCTTTGCAGAGTAGCTTCCAAGTTCGTAAGGTGTTCCTCCTCATTTTTGCCAGTGACCAGGATGTCATCCAGATAGCACTGTACTCCTGATAAACCACTCAAAATCTGATCTGTTGCCCTTTGGAACAAAGCTGGGGCCGAAGTAATGCTAAAAGGTAAATGACAGTATCTGTACAACCCCTTATGTGTTACGATTGTCAACAACTCTTGAGATTCTTCTTCAACATCCATTTGTAAGTATGCTTGACTCAAATCAATCTTGCTAAATTTTTGTCCTCAACCAAACCTGCAAAGATGTCCTCAATGCGGGGAAGAGGATATTGTTCCGCACATAACGCTGGGTTGACAGTGACCTTGAAATCTCCACAAATCCGAATGGAGCTGTCCTTCTTCACTATTGGGACAATGGGTGTTGCCCATTGGCTTTGAGTAACTGGCACTAAGACTCCCTCCTTGACTAACCACCCCAAGTTTTCTTCCACCTTGGGTCTGATGGCAAATGGCACCATCCTAGCCTTCAAACATTTTGGCTGGCAATCAGGCTTTATGTTTAATTTCACAGTGATTCCCTTCATGCTGCCTAAGTCTTCACCGAAAACAGCAGCATGTTTCATTATTATGGCTGCTAGATTAATTTCTTCTTTAGTCAATTGATGCACTTGTGACCAATTGAGTTGGATTTTCCTGATCCAATATCTTCCCATTAGGGCTGGGTAATTCCCCTTTGCCACAAACAGTGGTAGCTTTGTGGTCTGTCCATTGAGTTCTACTTTCACATCAATAGTACCCAACAGGGCAACAGTCTCTCCAGTATATGTCTTCAAAACGACTACTGTCGGCTTAAGGGGCAGGTGTCTAAAGTCCTTCTCATACACAATGTTAGAAACTAATGAAACTGCTGTGCCAGTGTCCAGTTCCATGCATACAGGTTTGCCTTCCAACACAGGTGTCACCCAGAATTTATGTGGGCCAGCTGTTATAGACAAAACATGGAGGGAATCTTCATCTTCCGATTGGGTGTCACTATGATCACCTGTATTCTGCTCTACTGCATGCAGAATTTCCGTCTTAGTCCGTCAAGCCAACGGCCCATTTTTCTCAGATCTGCCTCTTCTGTTTGGCTCACCCTTCCTTTGTTTGCAGGCACGTTCAATGTGCCCTCTCTTACCACACTGTCTACACAGTATTTCCTTAAACCGGCACCCTGATGCGAGGTAACCCTGCTTCCCACACCAGTAACATTCCTGTCTCCTCAGTGCCCCGTGTGCAGGTAGTAGGGATACTTTACGTATGCTGACCCCAATCTGTTGCATGTCTTGGGTGACATGTTCCATGGCGACTGCAGTTTCCACAGCCTTCTGCAAGGTGAGTCCACCTTCAGTCAATAGGCGTTTCCATGTTTATTCATTGTGCAGGCCACACACCAGCCTGTCACTCAGCATTCCCTCTAACATGTTCTTGAAGTCACAGTGTGCTGCCAGCTTCTGTAGAGCTGCTGCAAACTGTACAACTTCCTTTGGTAGAACCTATACCTCTCTGCAATTACTAGTGGCTTCAGGCAAAAATGTGCTCCCAGAACTCCACTAGGTCCCTGTAAAGTTTCTGCTCTGGCTTCTCCAGATAAAGCAAATCACAAAGCAAATTATAAGTCTTAACTCCAATGACCGTTAGAAAAACTGTCACCTTCTTCTCATTAGTTATGTTGTTTGCTATTACAAAATTTTGAAATCGGGCTGTATATGTCTGCCATGAATCTGCCGAATGATCAAATGCTTCAAGGGTTGTAGTAAGTAAAACCATGATGCCCTCTTGTGATTATTGTTTGTCTCGTCACTTAACAGCAGGCAGATAAGCTTTCAGAATAGCCAGCCAGCCTTATCTCTTCTTTGTACTTAACAACAGGCAGATCAGCTTTCAGAATAGCCAGCTAGCCCTTAGGCAAAACAGATCAGGTTTCACAGCTACAACCCAACCCCCATACAAACAGTAAAATAAAGTTTTGCTTCTTACATTGCATTCTGGTTTTCCAAAGTTGCCAGGATTGTTGACGATAGCCAACTCCATTGCAAATCCCATCCTCTGTTGCCAGATGTAGAGTTTTAGGGGAAATTATAATCCAATAATGAGAGGCAGCATATTCAGATCTGTGTAAGGAGTCTTTATCGAAAGAGAACTGAGAGAGAGAGCCTCTGACAGACAGGTTTCCCTAGCACCTAAACGACCCTCCCATTTATCACTATGACAACCCCAATGAGCCTAGGCAGTCCAAAACACCACAACCACCAGGGATCCTGGAGTGGGGTGATGAAACAAGAAGGAAAACCCCTCCGGGAAGATGTAGTATTTCTTATCCGCAGCTTTGGACACTGGCGTGATCGAGGAAGACGTTTGCCAGCATTCCTGGACAATGCGGTATACTGCCAATGCAAGGGAATTGCCAACCTCACTGGGGGGGGGGGTCTATGGCATGCATCGAAGAGGGAGTCATTCTCTTCCTGGTTTACTCCTAATTTCAATTTTAGGTTCACCGCCATACGGCAGATGAGGTCCTGTTTGATGCAGGTATCTCCCTCGCGGTCAGCAGACATGTCAATTAGGCGTTCATCAGGTGAAGAGGAGGATTGGGTCCGTGATCTACTACATTGTGTAGAGTCAGGGTCAGGTTCATTGTCGGAAAAATCCGAGGATTCCGGCAGTGGCGACTGGGCGTAACAAGAGGAGACGTCATTGGTTGCTGTGTTCAAGCAGTCAAGGGTCCACTCATTATGAGGTGATCTTGTTAGAGGCATTGCCACGGGGGGAGCGGAGATCTCTCCCTGTAGCCGTGGTCTGTTTGACCTCCTCGAACTCAGAGATACGGAACTCTTAAGAAGGCTCTTCCTCGGGCGCTCCTCCTGTGGAGGAAGGAAGCGGTCCTCGGAGGACGATCTGGAAGACCCTCCTCCTGATGTCTGAGGGTCCAGTACCAAGAGCTCTTCAGAGGAGCAATGGAGAGGAGTTTCTTGCCCCTCTGTACCAGACTGTGGTACCGGAGGAGGTCTGGGAGGTGCCGTGCTTGGGCCCAGTGTCGGGCTGGTTGTGTGTGCTGGGTTGGGGGATGGCGTAGAGCTGCATGCCGATACCGGTATTGACATTGATTCCTCAGCTGGCTTTACCGGCTCCAGTGGTACCAGGCCTGGCAGTACCGGGTCTGGTGGTACTGGGCTGGACATTGGTGCCGGGCTTGACATCGGTACCATGGGGGGTGGTACTGGGCCCTGCGGTGCCGATGAGGGCAGCGGCATTTTATTCCTTTTTTTTGTCTTCTGCACTGGGCCCGGGGTTGGGTGCCCAAGGTGGGCCATCAGGGTTGCCTGTGCTGGTAGCCTTCTCGGAGTGGCTGAGAAGCTACCCAGTGATCGACGAGCTTGATGCTGGGGCGGTACCATTGCGGGTTGAGATTTTGAGCCTGGTACCAACGATTGGCGGCGGGGGTTCTGAGCTTGGACGGATGAGGGTTCCAGCAGAGCGCTCGTGGCTCAGCTGGTTACGGGGGTGGTGGCTCCACTCCCCGAGATCAAGAGGAGGCAGCACTCCCTTTCCAACCAAGGCCTGCGCTTGAAGGACTGGCAAATGGGGCACTCTGCAGCGAGGTGGGACTCACCCAGGCAAGTGAGACATTTCTCGTGTGGGTCATCCATCAGGAAAGACTTGCAGCATCCTGAGCATGGCTTGAAATCAGGCATCTTGAATTTTGTGCAAAGACAGACACTTGCGTTTCGCAAGTTTACGCTGATCTGAAACTGACGCTGATGGCGGAAAAAGAAACTGGGATGGTTGGGGTCACAGTCACCTATATAGCCACGGTCACTGCATGGAGGGTCCACTGGCCGTGCAACCTGACCTGACAGGATAATGCTAAAGACTTTCCAAGTTACCGTGCACTGCGACACCTGTAACTGTATGATGTGAGCAGCGCTCGAAGGAGAAAATATAGAAATTTTTCCCATCTAGCAGAGCTAGTAGGGCTGGAAGCCTAAGCACTTTTCACTCTTGCCTCATCAAGGCAAGCTATCATTAGGATCTGTGCTTCATTTGAAATACAGAGTTCACCATTTTCTGCTCATCACCTTCACATTAACATGCTAAAAAAGCAGGAGCAAGCAACAGACAGGACAACAGCAGGAACTTCTCCAGTGGCCTCAGCTTTTAATTCCTCAGTGTGGCCATTGATTTTGCCATTTTTTAATTTTGTGAAATACTGCCTTTTTCTTTTCTTTTTTTACCTGTTCTTTTACCTTTTCCTTTGACTTTGTGACAACCTTTATTTTGGCTTTTTTTAGCTTAGGTTACCAGGTAGGTCCATATAGGCTGCTACTTTTAAATACAGTGCTTCCCTTAGGCAATCATTACACCTGTGTGTGATGTCTGTGCTGTATGTCTTTCTTTTGATAAGTAATTTTTTAGCTTGTTTTGTACTTACTATTTAACATTTTTGAGGGGGCCAGAGTCTTATAAACTTGAATACTTCAGAGAATTTCATTGAAATTTGGTGTTTTTCATTTATAGCTACACACTAGAGACCTCCTTTTCACTTATTATTTATTATAATTATTTGTATTAAATGTCTCTAGTGCACATAAACCCAAGCTTATATGAAAAATTTGTAAGATTTGACTGCCAAATTTTAAATGTGGTATTTTAGTTATTTTTGAGCCATCATTAATGTTACCACTTCTTATTTATTAATGCATGCTCATACTTTTAAAAGAAAATTTAAAGTGTTCACTTTAACTTTGTAGTTCAGCATTAGCTGATTTATGTTAAGTGAAAGATGATCAACTTACAAGCTTCATGATGAGAAGATCTTTAAAAATACCATACCCAAGAATAATTTATGATTTCCAGAGGGATTATCATGTTAGTTTGGTTCAGCAAAACAAACAAGGAGTCCTGGGGGGGGGGGGTGATATGGGGCAGTTAAGGGTACAGGGGGGACTGGGGCCACAGGGAAGATAGCAGTGGGGGCCAATAGTGGGCCCTTTAGGGGGCCACACAGTGGGCCTTTGCCTAGGGCCCCCAATTGCCTAAGGCCGCCTCTGCCTTCAAGTTATTCTAACTTGGGTCAAGTCTTGACACAGGGCAAATGGGCCCAGGATCAGAGGACAAGGGCACCTACTAGCTCAACTTTGCCCTTATCCAGCCTGAGCTGTGCCAGGAATTCTATGGATGAACGTGGAACCTCTTGGTCGTCTGCTTTTGTGTTGTCATGAAAACACAACACAGTGAATTGAATTCACTTATGGAGACTGTTATTGCCAGTTAACCAATGCTAGTATCCTGGACCAGACCCCCTGAGAGTCTGACATCATTCATTAAACTGGAGTGGGGGGAAAAGCTCTATGAATATTTGTCCTGGTGCTCCTTATTCTTCCAAGTTCTTTTCACACACCCCTTCTGCCTTCCCCACCTACGGTGAATGGACATTGATTAAAATGGACAAAATGAAACAGGCCATTGGATTGTGTTATGAGTAACTTCCACAAAGCTGAACATAGAGTATTAAGGATGTGTGGTTCCTACGTTTTTCCATTGGCTACTTGCTTATCTGGGATAGTTTCATAAAAACACTGGGCGGTGGATAAGGTTACTGCACTGAGAAAGGTAAGAAGGACACCCAAGAAGTGCATCTGTGTAAGAGAGAGAAGAAGCATTGTTGTATTTACTAGCAGAGCTGAGTAACTTTTGGAGAATAATTTATCTCCTTAACATAGAAGCAGGGTAACCATGACCAAATCTCAATTTCCCCCTGAGCATGCGGCATTTTTTATGTGCACGCTAATTCAAGGTATCCAAGTCTGACCAGCTCAGCGGAGAGAGTGTGCTGTGCTGGATTCTGACCCCACATTGAGCCAGTAGAACCTGTGGAACTCATTGCCAGGAGGTGTTGTGAAGACCCAAACTACAGTGGGGTTCAGAAAAGAACCAGTTAAGTTCACTGAAGGATGCATGACTATGGCTGTTAGCCATTATGGTCATATATGCAGCCCCAGGGGTGGCTAGGGTATCCCTAGTTTCTGATTGCCAGAAGCTGGCAGTGGATGACAGAGTGGATCACTCCAGGATTGCCTGGTCTCTTCATTTGCTTTGAAGTACCTGGCAATCGCTGCTGTCAAAAGGCAGGATATCGGACTAGATGGACCATGGGTCCGACCCAGTTTGGCTGTTCTTATGTTCAGAAGGGTTTAATGAGCGCCTGTGAGTGCAATCAACCCCACCCTGTGGCACTTGTAGTAGATGTCAGTCCTGGAGGGAGAGCTTAAAAAGGCTTAACTGTATTGAGTGGGAGCTGACAGGGAAGGGGAATAGATGACTGGCTCTCACTCTATGCGGGAAGCCTGACAGGAGTCTGCAACAGGGAGTCCATGGCAGCTGGGAAGGAAAACAAGAGGAAGCCTGTCCACCCATGGTTCTGTGAGGCAATGGAAAGGCCTGCAAGGATGAGAAAGACACCTGCTAGGTCAGGGGTGGGCCTGGCTGGGCTGTGGAGGCTACTCCTGCAGCAGAACCAGCTGGGTGGCCAAAGATCTAAGAAGCTCTGTGGTGAACCTGTAGAAGAGACTGTGGCAAAGGTAGGAAGTGATCCAGAGGCAAGACACCTAGAAGGGAGCCAGAGGAGAGGGAAGACCTGGACTCCTTATGGGCCTACCAAGGAAGGGGAAGAAGACTTCTTTGGCAAGGGTCATGGACTACTGGAAATTGCCATATAACAGGGATAAAATTTAGTAAATCTAGGGTGCGACCAAAGATCTAGTGCGAGGCCAACAGGCTGTTGTTGGGTGTAGCAGTGCAGAGGGAACTGGAGTCCCTCAAGGCCCCTCCACCTCTCCCTTGGAGCAGCCTGTGCTGGGGAGTTGTAAGCCAGCCAGGTCTCCACAGTGATGAGTTATTTAGGGCCAGAAAGAGCCCCGCTTAATTAGGCTTTGGGGAGAAGCTGGCTCCTGAAGCTGCCAAGTATATAAGAAGACTGGAGAAGGGAGGTGGGTGGGGGACCCTTCAGCCAGTCTGCCTCAGGTTCAGTAAGGAAGGCTGGTTACTCTGGGTGCATCTATACTCTATAATTATTTTGAATTAAGCAGCCCTAATTCGAAATAACCTACTGCCTGGCCATGGAGGCATTTCATTAAGTGGAATTAAGCATTTCTTTAATTTCAAAAGCTGATCAAAGCTGATCAAAGCTGACTTCAGGGCTCTGGGAGTGAAGGTGAAGGAGTTTGGAGCACAGGTGGTGTTCTCATCAATCCTTCCAGTCAAGGCTAGAGGCCTGAGGAGAGACAGATGCATCTTAGAGGTGAATGCCTGGCTGCGAAGATGGTGTGATCAGGAGGGATTTGGCTTCCTTGACCATGGAGTACTGTTTCAGGACAGAGGATTGATAGGCAGAGATGGCCTTCACCTGTCCAGGAAGGGGAAGAGCGTATTTGGGCACAGACTGGCTGACCTAGTGAGGAGGGCTTTAAACTAGGTTTGAGAGGGGAGGGGGACCAAAGCCCACAGGTAAGTGGCAATGTGGGAGATCTGGGGCAAGGGATGGAACTTGGGAGGTGCTGGGACTGTAGTACCAGGAATAAAAGAGAAGGTAGTTGGAACATGGGGGGTGGGGAATCAAATAATTGTCTTAAATGTTCCACTGAAGCCCCAACACTTGAGGAGAGTGAGGGAGGAGGACTCCAAGAAAAAATGCAAGGAGGTTCATGTAATAGAATTGAAAACCAAACTGACAAAGTAGGGCAATTGAGCGGGTACCTTAGGTGCCTATACACTAATGCGAGGAGCCTGGGAAATAAACAGGAAGAATTGGAAGTACTAGCGCAGACAAGGAACTATGATATCATAGGAATAACGGAGACGTGGTGGGATAGTCTGCATGACTGGAGCTCTGCCATGGATGGGTATAAACTGTTCAGGAAGGACAGGCAGGGAAGAAGAGGGGGAGGAGTAGCACTATATGTAAAAGAGCTCTATGACTGCTCAGAGCTCCATTATGGAAGTGGAAGCGTGCCTGTAGAAACTCTGTGGGTTACATTGAGAGGGGAAAGCAACAAGGGGAATGTTGTGGTGGGGGTCTGCTATAGACCACCAGACCAGAAGCAGGAGGTGGATGAGGTGTTCTATGGACAACTAGCGGAAGCTTCTAGATCACAGCCCCTGGTGCTGATGGGGGACTTCAATTACCCTGACATCTGCTGGGAGGCCAATACAGCAGTGCACGGGCAATCCAGGAGATTTTTAGAGAGTGTTGGGGACAACTTTCTAGTACAAATGCTGGAGGAACCAACTAGGGGTCTTGCACCTCTTGACCTGCTGCTCACAAACAGGGAAGAATTGATCAGGAAGGTAGAGGTAAATGGCAAGCTAGGAAGTAGTGACCATGACATGGTTGAGTTCGGGATGCTGATTAAAGGAAGGAAGGAAAGAAGCAAAACAAAAATCCTGGACTTCAAAAGAGCAGATTTTGGCTCCCTCAGGGAACTGATGGGCAGGATCCCTTGGGAAGCTCATCTGAAGGGGAAAGGAGTCCAAGAAAGCTGGTTATATTTTAAAGAAACCCTGCTAAGGGCACAGGAAGTTGCCATTCCAGTTAGGAGAAAGAACAAACATGTGAGGCAGCCAGAATGGCTTAGCAGAGAACTCTGCTCTGAGCTTAAACATAAAAAGGAAGCTTACAGGAAGTGGAAGCTTGGTCAGATGACCAAGGAGGCATATAAAGATATTGCTAGGGACTGCAGGGATAAAATCAGAAAGGCCAAAGGACAAATGGAGCTGCGGCTAGCAAGGGATGTAAAGGATAACAAGAAGGGGTTCTACAAGTATGTTAGTAACAAGAAGAGGATCAGGGATGGTGTAGGTCCCTTGCTGAATGGGGCAGGCATCCTCATGACAGAGGATGAAGAAAAAGCTGAAGTGCTCAATGCTTTTTTTGCTTCAGTTTTCACAGGTAAGGTCAGCTCCCAGCCCACTACCATGGGTAGGGCAGATTGGAGAGAAGAAGTGGCCGTTGGTGACGGAAGGTCAGGTTAGGGACTGCTTAAAGAAGCTGGATGTGCACAAGTCCATGGGGCCGGACGAAGTGCATCCAAGGGTGCTGAGGGAATTGGCCGATGAGATAGCAGCACCTCTGGCTGTTATCTTTCAAAACTCATGGAGAACGGGGGAGGTGCCAGAGGATTGGAAAAAAGCAAATGTAGTGCCTATTTTCAAGAAAGGGAAAAAGGAGGATCTGGGGAATTATAGACCAGTCAGCCTCACCTCAATCCCTGGCAAAATTATGGAGCAGATTCTCAAAGAATCCATCCTCAAACACTTAGAGGAAAATGAAGTGATCAGGAACAGTCAGCATGGATTTACCAAGGGTAAATCATGCCTGACCAATCTCATTTCCTTCTATGATCAGATGACTGGTTTTCTAGATGCAGAAAGAACCGTTGATGTGATATACCTTGATTTTAGCAAGGCTTTTGATACAGTTTCCCACAGCATTCTCATTGGCAAATTAAGGAAGTATGGGTTGGATAGGTGGACTGTAAGGTGGATAGAAAACTGGCTAGATCAATGGTTTCAGCGTGTAGGAATCAATGATTCCATGTCTAGCTGGCAACCAGTCACTAGTGGTGTGCCCCAGGGGTTGGTCCTGGGGCTGGTTCTGTTCAACATTTTCATCAATGATCTTGATGATGGAATAGACTGTCCTCTCAGTAAGTTTGCGGATGACACCAAGCTAGGGGGAACAGTAGACACATTGGAGGGCAAGGACAGGATTCAGGGAGACCTAGATAAATTGGAACAGTGGGCCAATAAAAATCTTATGAAGTTCAATAAGGACAAGTGTAAAGTCCTGCATGTGGGACGGAAAAACACTGCTACAGGCTGGGAAACATTCAGCTAAGTAGCAGCAGCATAGAAAAGGACCTGGGGGTCATGGTGGATGGGAAGCTAGATATGAGTCAGCAGTGTGGTCTTGCTGCCAAAAAGGCCAATGGCATACTGGGCTGCATCAAAAGAAGTATTACCAGCAGATCGAGGGATGTGATCATTCCCCTCTATTCTGCACTGGTGAGGCCACATCTGGAATACTGTGTTCAGTTTTGGGCTCCTCACTACAAAAAGGACAGGGACCTACTAGAGAGAGTTCAGAGGAGGGCAACCAAAATGATTAAAGGGCTGGAGCACAAGCCCTATGAGGAAAGACTGAAAGTATTAGGCTTATTTAGTCTGCAGAAGAGAAGATTGAGGGGGGATTTGATAGCAACCTTCAACTACTTGAACGGGTGCTCCAAGGAAGATGGAGCTCGACTATTCTCGGTAGTAAAGGAGGACAGGACGAGGAGCAATGGTTTCAAGTTGTGGTTAGGGAGGTCAAGGCTGGATATTAGAAAAAACTTTTTTACTAGGCAAGTGGTGAAACATTGGAATTAGCTGCCAAGGGAGGTGGTGGAGTCTCCATCTTTGGAGGTGTTTAAGGCCTGGCTGGATAAAACCATGACTGGGATGGTTTAGTGGGAGTGGTCCTGCCTCTGGCAGGGGGTTGGACTAGATGACCTATGAGGTCCCTTCCAACCCTATGATTCTATGATTCTATGATAATTTGAAATAAGGAAGCACTAATTCAACTTAATAAAGCCTCCTTTTCTTTGGAATTAATTTTTAATTCAAAGTTATTAATTCAAAGTAACCCTGTTTTAGCTGGGGAGTAGGGTTACTTTGAATTAAATGGGCTTCCTGGTTGGTGACAAAGGAGCCCTGCCTGGATCCCTTCTCCCAAGATCCACGACTCCCTGGCAGGAAGGGAGCCGCAGTTCCCTGGGAGAAGTGGCCACCAGGTCCTCTCTGGAGAGGGAAGCCCTGAAAAAGCGGCCACAACATCCTCCCTGGACAGGGGAACCCTAGAGAAGTGGCCTTTGGGGCTCCCCTGTTGAAGGAGCCCCACAGAAGACAGCTGCCAGCACTCCCCAGACAGGGGAGCCTCTGGGGCTCCCAGGGGAGAGAGCCACTTGCACTCTCTTCTTTGAGACTCCCCTGTCCCAGGAGTTGCTGGCGGCTCTCTTCCCTGGATCTCCCTGGACAGAGGAGCCCCAGAGGTTCCCTGGTCCCAGGAGCAGCAGGGAAGAGAACCACCGGCACTCCCCGGATAGGAGGAGCCAGCAGGGACCCCCCACTGGGTCGTCTTCCCTGTTGGTGGCATGCCCAATCTGGCCCCAGCCTCTCTCTGAAGGGGCTAGGAGCCAGCTGGGAGCCTGATCTGGCTCTGAGCTTGCGCCACAGTGCAAGCAGCTCAGAGCCTGGTCAAATTCACAGGGTCAGGTTCTGTGAAACTGACCAGGCTCACAGCCTCCTGGCCACAGCCTAAGCAGCTGGCAGCCAGATCAGGCTGCCAGCCGGCTCCTAGCCCCCGCAGCCTGCAGAGAGGGGCTGGGGCCAGATCCAGCGTGTTGCTGGCAGGGAAAGCGCCCTGCCAGAGGAACCCTGCTGGCAGGGGAAGGTGCCCCACAGGCTGCGGACTCCCTTATCCAGGGAGCGCTGGCGGCTGTCTTCCCTGGCACTGCTGGGACTAGGGAACCTCCAGGGCTCCTCTGCCCCAGGAGCATTGGGGAAAACAGCCAGCAGCAGCTCCCGGGACAGGGGAGTCCCGGGAGAGAGCGTCAGTCTGGCGAGTGCCAGTGGATGGCTTCTGCGGGGCTCCCCTGACAGGGGAGCCCCAGCAGCTGCTTCTTGGAGGCTCCCTGGACAAGGGAGCCCTGGCTGCTGCTCCTTTGGGTCTCCCCTGTCTGGGGAGCCCCAAAAGCACCCTTCTCCCAGGGAACCCCAGAGCCCTTCTTTCTGGGGAGCCACAGGTAGTGAGGAGAAGTAAGCTGCAGTTCTCTGATTGCCAGGGAGCTGGGGCTCCCCTCGTCCCTGCGAGTTGGCACTCCCCTAGCCCGGGAGCCACAGCTCTCTTTGGAGCCATGGCTCTCCCAGTTTGATTTAGAGTGTCTAATGTAAACTCTCTAACTTGAATTATAAATCCTACTTTAATTTGAACTAAGAGTCTAGTGAAGACTTTCTAGCTTGAATTAATAACTTCAATTAATAATGAAAGTAATTATTTCAAAATAACTAATCTGAAATAATTCTTTAAGTGTAGACATAGCCTCTGTGCTTCATAGCCAGAAAGGGCTGGACTTAGTACTGGGAAACTGGGAATGTACCTCTGTAAAGGAGCATGAGTGCCACACTTGAAAAAGGCATATGAAACCTCTGTCTGAGGGCAGGGATGTAGAGCAAACTGCTACATTGGGCCATTTGTCCATTCTGGAAAGGATGACACTGTGTATGTGACCTGGCTAGAAGGCTGATCCCTGAGGAGAGATGTATATCTGCAGAGGAACCTGTGCGTCCTCCAGATCCTCTGGGAAGAGGTCTGTTCCCAAAATGGCACCCCTTCTGGTTTACCCCAGGGCGATGAGAGCAGATTGAGGTCCAGGGGGGTCCAGATTTTGCTTTCCCATTTTTCTGGTGAAATTGGGAATTGCTCTACTAAGTTCATGGGTAACAGCCTTGCCATAGAAAGGAGAATCTGGCGTGATGGAATTACACTGGTGTCAAACTAAACCAGATCAGGAAAGGACCCCTTTGGTGCAGTTCTTGAATCCCAATCCATATAAACACCATCAAATGGAAAGCCAGGACCTTTGGTGATGCTAACGCTATAGGCTAATCTTCTAGTACAGCCAGTCTCTGGTAAGCCCCTTAATAGCCTTCTAGATCCATTGGGCAAGAATCAGAGGTACTTTTAGCACTCTAACTCTGCCTAAGAGTAGGATGAGCATACACCCATTTTTAAGTACTGTCCCTGCCATTCTGTCTTTTTTAGCAAAACTGAGCATTTATCCTTTTGCTCTTGAGCTGCCCCTCGAGTCAGAGAACAATGAGTGTCTCTCCTCTGGATAGACCAGGGAGCTGCACCTCAAAAGGAAAGGCCCTACAACACAAGCCAGCTGGTAAATGCCTGATCAGGTCCCTTAGCATCTGCTTGTACTGGGGCACTGACCATGGCACAGCTTCCCCATGCCAGCCTTGTGCTGTCCTCAGCCACCATCTTTGGGGACAGTCCCCTGAGCCCTCTCTAGCCCCATCTCCTGCCCAAGCCAGCATCTTTCTCTCCCCAGTCTGCCTCCAGTGGCTCACTTTTTCCACCTCCCTGCAGAGGAGCATAAATGGATGGCAATGGGGGGCATGTGCCCCCCCCCAATTTTGTGCCACCAGTTGTAAGTGACCCCTACCCTGTCCCCCAATCCTCTTGCTCCTCCTCTTACTGGTTAGGAATGACACCCACAAATACCAGAATCTGAAAAGGCAGCTCTGAATGCTGTCCCTGCCTTCCCAGGGCTGCTTTCTGGAGTCTCCTATGTCTCTCGTGCTACGCAGAGCCTCCTTCCTGCCTTTTTGCTACCCCAGCCCCCAGAGGGGCCCCACTTGACTAACTGGATCATAATCCAATAGCATCACCTCCTGGCTCTGAGCCCAGAAGAACTTACACATGTTTGTTTCCTGACACCTGCTTTGCAGCCCAGATCCCAACCTCTACCTATTCCTCTCCCTCCCTGCACCCATCTCTATTACTTGACTCAACTGGCAGTGTAGAGGAGCAGTGGCAGTGCCAGGTAGCTTGGGCCAGCCTTGCATGGCCTGCCTTTCAGTTTAGGGAAACAGTCACCCTACCCAACACCCACCAAGTGACACACACATAATGTATCTACGGCAGCAACATTTTTCAGACTGCTAGGTAAGATATTAAATAACCAGGTTTCACTAATAAGCCCATATTGAAATGCTAAAATGAACAGCAGCATTTGCTGGGCATCATACCTTTTTCCTGCTGCAAAGTGCTTCTCTTCCAAAGAGTGCTCAGTTGTGCTTGCAGAGACTATTTCAAGGATTTCCCTGCTTCCCACTCCCAGCACTCATTGTGCTCCATTTGAATATTAATCCAGGCTTGCACAAAATCACGTTTCTTTGTGCAAAGAGTAGCAACTAGTATCCAAGTACATTATGTTGCTCACGGACTCAGGGACATTTTCAGGGTTTCTAGTAACAGCAGTAAAGGGAAAAGGTTTAAAACATTAAGACTTTTTATTTCTTCCATACTCACATCCAAGAACAGCAGTCAAAGTCAGAATCAAGGCAAACAATAGTTAGAGGTGGCTGTTTCATGGTGTGAGGAAACGTTTATGGGAGCTAACATCTAATTACCGGAGCAAGAGCAGGGATCAACCACTGCTGCAAGATTCAGATTGGGATCTATATAGTTATAAAGGGTGTATGGAGCTGGGGATTTTGAGATTGAGATCAGTTGTGAATTTCAGATCCTGATCTGTTTTCTGAACCATCCCCATCTGCACCTTCTGGGTTTAGGTCTGTGGCTTTGGGTTAGGTACAGGTGGCTTTTGCGGTAGACAAAGCAGGTGCCTGCCTAGAGCCCTGAGCAATAAGGGGCCCTGCCTCCCATCCCCACCTACCCCAAAAGCCATGTCTCTCTTGGAGGGGCAAGTCCTTGGGGGAACCGTGGGTGGCAACTGTGGGCGCAGCAGCAAGGAGTCTATAGGAAGCCCTAATAATTGGCCTTCATCTAGGGCCCTCAGCAGCCTAAGGCGGCCTCTGGCATTTAGGATCTAACAAAAGACAGCGTCCCTTTTTGTTATGCATTGTCCACCCTTCTATGCCCCATAGGCTTGGGCGTCTGACCAAGTGGTAGTTTACACTGCATAAAAAGTGCAGGATTGAGCCTTCCATGTGACATACTGTGTACAAAGCTGGT